>ML777362.1:948530-1006983 GCA_009831015.1 Picea engelmannii
AATAAGTTATATTTCAGTTAGTAGTTTGTATATATAGAAATAGTAGATTAGTTTGTTTGTTTAATAGTTAGTTTTAATTAGATTAGTTAGATTAGTTCGTTTTATTTATTGTTAGTTAGTTTAGTTTGTTTTATTTAGTTTTAATTAGATTAGTTAGTTTAGATTAGTTTTCTCTTTGGTTTTCCTAGGACCTTAGATCAGCTAACGGAGCCGCTAAACCCATCAGGGTGGTTCATTCCAAACGGCTTGGGTTATTAGACAACCCCGGACCGGTTCCACTCTCTCAGTTGACGAACGATTGATTTCGCCCATCAACACATCCCTAGAAGGATGGCCAAACAGAAGTGGTCAAACAGTGTTTAGAAACATATTTGAGGTGGTTTTCATCTGACTAAAAACATCAATGGGTTCAGTGGTTACCCTTAGTTGAATGGTGGTACAACACCTCTTACCATACAACCACTCACATGACTCCCTTTGAAGCAGTCTACATATATAAGACACCATCAGTTCTATCATACATGTTAGGAATATCCAGGGTTCAGGAGGTTGACTGCAACCTTACATCCTGGATGACCATTTTCCATACTCTCAAAGAAAATTTGTTCATGGCTCAGAATCACATGAAGAAAAAAGTAGATCAGGGTCCTTCTGAACATCAATTTCATGAAGGGGACTAGCGTTTTAAATGAACCGGTGCTTCCCATGTACTTTCCATTAATTTCTCTTGTTGTCACTAGTAGGCGTGATTAATGCGACATCTCATCATTCATTTTTGTCATTTAAGTTTGATAGTCATTGTCCATTGGCGCTTTATTTCTTGTACCCACCATTCCTGTTGTTTTTTATTTTTAGTGATCATTGGTATTTTCTCTGTCATGCTAGTGTTTTTGAGTGCACATGCTCATTCTCTTTTCTGTGCACTATGCCATTGTTTCTATCTTTTGATGTTCGACACAGTAACCCCTCTATTTTATTTTTTTCTAAGTGCTAGGAGATCGACTATCCCTATACAGTTTCAGTCGACTTCCATTGATCATCCCTCTGAGTTTTTTTCCTCATAAATCCTTCAATTGTACAACTCCCCCGTCTGTGAAAGTCTTTACTTCGTATGGTCCTAACCAATGCATTCTATTTTTTCCTGAGTGGTGAAGATATTTACTGTCATACACCAAGACTAAGTCTCCTTCCTTGAAATATTTCCTCTTGATATGTCTGTCATGCCAAGATTTGTCCCTTTCTTTCTGTACTTCTTGGTGAAATCCTACTAGAATACTATCTTCCTCCATGATCATCATCTGATTTAGCCTTTCCTATACTGCACCTCGTTCTGTCATGTTTGTAACTGCTACATGCAGACTAGGTACCAAAAATTCTAATGGCACCACTGCATGTTGTCCATACACCAACCTGAATGGTGTGTGTCCTGTCAAATTTTTTCATGTGGTCCTATACGACCACAGTACTAATGGTATCTTCAAATCCCAATAATCCCTATTAACATTACATATCTTCGTCAGTTCATTTTCAAGGATTTTGTTAAAGGCTTCCACTAGTCCATTTGCTTGAGGGTGATATGGTGTACTCTTTTGATGATGAACTTCAAACTCCTCCATCATAGCCTTAATAGTATTTTTAATGAAATGACTACCTTAGTCACTCATCGAAATCCTCGGGAAACCAAATCTTGTGATCACTTGCTCAAATAGAAAGTGTGTTGTTATCTCTATGCTGCATTATTTTATTGGTTTTGCTTCTACCAATCTTGTTAATTATTCTCTTGCAATGATAATGTACCTCACTCCTGACCTTTTTGTTGGTGGGTTAATTGGTCCTACAAAATCTATGGCCCATTGATCGAATACTTGCAAGGTTACTTATGGTCTAAGGGGAATCTTGTCCCTTATATTCGATTTACCAACCCTCTGACATACATCACATTTCTGGCAGTAGTCCTTTGAGTCTCTGTGAATGGTTGACCACCATATTCCTGTGTGAAATACCTTCTGCGCAGTAGCGTTTCCTACATAATGTCCTCCTACTATTCCATCATGGGATTTTTCTAAGATCCTTGGTATTTCATGCTCTAGCACACATGTTCTTAAGATGCTATCTGTACCCATTTTGTATAAGTTCCTTGTGATCAATTAATAGTTTGCAGCCTTGACTACCAGGTTTTTCTTCTGTGTAGTGTTGAATTCCTATGGCGCAGTCCCTGTACTCAAGTACTGGATGATGTATGCAAAGTATTCATTGGCTATCTAGACTGAAAATAACTGTGCACCAGGAAATGTATCCTCTAGACTCGTAGGTTACTCCCCATTTGTGATCCTCGACAGGTGATCAGGTCCTGTATTCAAATTTCCTGGTTTGACTATCACTTCGAAGTCAAATTCTTGGAACATCAATAACCATCTACGAATCCTCCCCCCTCAACATTGGCTTGTTGACGGGGTATTTGAGTGTTGAATGGTATGTGAACATCTTGAAATGTTTTCCTAATAAATAAGGTATGAACTTCTGAAGCGTGTAGACCATAGTTAAGCCTTCCCTTTCTATGGTATTGTAGTTCTGCTCCAATTCCGACAATTTTATGCTAGAAAATGTTATAGGATGCTCCAATTATCTTTCCCATGGATGCACTAGAATAGCTCCAAGTTCTATGGTTGATGAGTATACATGTACGTGGAATGTCTATTCCCAAACCGGGAATACTAGTATTGGTGTGGTTACCATCTTCTCTTTCAGGGTGTCCAATCCATGCTGACAGTCCTCATTCCATTGAAACTTTGTGTCTTTCCTTAGAAATTTGTCCATTGGAGTAGTGATCTGTGCATACCCCTTTATAAATTTCCTGTAATATCCTGTGTGTCCCAATGTCGCTCTCAATTGGCGGACTATTTTTGGTGGTGGTAGATTAACAATTACTACAATCTTAGTAGGATCTACTAGCAAGCCTTTCTTTCATACTATATGGCCCAATAGTATTCCAAAAGGTGTTCTGAATATGCACTTATTGATATTTAATGATATCTGCCTTTGCCTACATCTTTCTAACATTAGTTGCAAGACCTCTACATGGTCTTTCAACAGACTATAGACTGTCCAATTGTCCAAATATACCTCTAGAAACTGTTGGATAAACTCTTTAAATGAAAGTTTGACTACTCTGGAAGATATTGTTGGTGCATTGTTCAATCCAAACAACATGAATGTATATTGGTAGGATCCCCATTCTGTGGAAAAATTGGTCTTGTATATGTCTTCTAGTGTTATCTTGATCTAATGGTATCCTGAGAATCTGTTGGTGAATGAATAAGATTCCTTTCCTCCTACATTCTCCAACACTTCATCTGTGAAGGGAGTAGGGAGTGGTTCATGTAGGCACGCATCGTTCAACTTCCTCAATTTGACACATATTATTATCCCCCCTTGTTTCTTCTCTTGAACTACCATTGGGCTTATCCATTCTGATTCCTCTACTAGTCCTATGATTCCAGCTTCTAACATCATATCAATTTCATCTTTGAATTTTTTCTTATATATGGCATTCAATATGTATAGTCATTGTTTGATCAGTCTTGCCTCATCTCTGAACGATATCTTCATTTCTCCTATATCTCCTGCTATGCCTTTCATTTTTGTGAACGTTGTTGGGAACAGGTCGTTGTACTCACACAGTAATATTGTTATACTTTCCACTATTTTCTCATCCCAATAGTCTCCTATGATGGCCATTTTTGTATTCTCAATTGTCCCAATGTTGACTTTCTTCACCTTGATCGGTGCAACAATTACTTCTGATTCCATAGGTGGACCTTCCACTTCTCTCTCACCTTCAAATTCCTCAATCTGAATATCGCACGGGTCATCTTCATCTGGTGCTTCTCCCTACACGTGGTAGCATGATAGTAGTTCTTTGACTATTTGTATGTTTTGTTGTTGTTCTTCTGTCATGAGTTTGAACTTTGGTTCCTTTATGAATATTACCCCTCTAATTTGTTTTAGTGTTGCGTCTATGTTGGGGTTCTCATGCTCAAATGAGAAAGTGACTGTAAAATTATGTTGTAATATTGTCCAACTCGTAGTTTGTTTGTGCAGTTCTTGGTATGCATACCAATTTGTTGGGATACATTCTAATTTGTGAACAAAATGATGAGGCCATTCCTCCGGTGGTGTCATCCTCCATAGCATTTTGCACTTCTCCAAGTGTTTTGTTGGTGCTCCTTTTTTGTCATATTTCTTTGGCTGGTTGCTTCCTTGTTCTATGCAAACCTAATGCTCAGTAACCATTTACATTGGCACCGGTCTTTCAGTGTCTCTTTGTTTGCACCCCACCATATTGCAGGTGTTTCCTTGAGTGATATATCCAGGGCTAAAAGCCTCTGATTTTCTAATACTTGATGCAGGAGCATCTCCCACATCAAGCGAGCCAGCGCGGAAGCATAAGACAGCTGGACGAGCGCCAGCACAAATTTTGAAAATCACCTTGAAGTTGTTGTGTGATCTTAAATGAGTCATTAAGAGAAGGTGCACTTGTAAAATGTAAATGGACCTTGAGTAGATTGCTCTCATCCTTAGTAGGTAGGAGGCATTTAAAGTAGTTAATGTAAAGTAGATAGAATTTAATTCTAGACTAGACAGTTGTAGAGAGCAAGAGGGAAACGGGATATAGACACCCTCATTGTGTATTGTAACATTAGTGTATGAAGAAGCATTGGAGCAAGAGCATGCAGAGAGATGTGTAAGAACACTCACGTACAGATATTTGGATTAATAGAAAGCCTTGATTCAAATTCATGGTTTTGTGTTTTGGTCTCTGTGTATTGATGCTGAATGATATGCTCATGAATGTTTGCTTCCTGTTATACATTTGCTTTTATGCTGTGTATATGATTTCATGTTTGAATTGAAGTCTGAGAGGAGGAATTAGGAATGAGTTTCAATTGTTTCCCTATCTGAACCAGAATTCCTGAAAAGAGTGTAGTTGAAGTGTCCACAAGGGGTGCATTGATAGAGGGTTCAGATAGAGATAGCTTTTGTTCTCATTCATCCCAAAGGTGTAGTTGGGCACAAGATCCGTGCAAGGAGTCCACAGGCCGGGTAAAAGTCTCAGGGTGCGAACCTGAGTGAAGCGTCGAGAGACTGCTACTGCAGGTGTGCACAGAGTCGAAGTATTCAAGCACTTGAAAGTGTTTAAAGGTTGTCGCAAGGAGTGCGAGCAAGGGATTTCTTTCTGAGAACTTTAAGCTGTGGAAAATCCCAGGAGGTATAGAACCTTCAAGTAATTTGCAAAGGGTTGCACAGGAATTTTGTGCTGTGAAGTGTTTAAACAAGCGTCGCAAGTTGTGCACAGGGGGGACAAGTATTTGTGGAGGAGTACTTGGTTCATTTCATAGAATTCATCGGGAAAGATAGACAGTCAAAATTCTCTGAGGAGATTTCATGAAATTCTGTGAGCCATTAGATCTCACAGAGGTGCAAGGGAGATACGGCAAAGTAATTCCAAAGTTCAAAACTCAAGAGGGGCAGAGCCATTGATCCGAGTCACAAGGACCATCGGATTTACACAAGGAATCATGTATCAGGTTTTCATGGGTTAAAGTCCCATGAACATAGCAATAGGAATCGCGATATTGCGATGCTCGATATCCCAATAGCCAAAGGAACAGTGTGGGGCCATAAGGGTCAATCCGTGGACAGGTGGCATAATATATCGAGGTTTCACAGTGAGAAGTTCTGAAACCATTACCTCAGGATTCGCGATACCGGGAAATCCGAAGTGTCGATCAGGTGGAGTGAAGGCATTGAAAGGTCAAACTCGCACGTGTGTCAGAGTTTCGATGTATCGAGGTTCGGGAGTCGGTAACGCGAGTTGCTTGACATCGCGAGTGCTAAATTCACGATAGAGAAAACTTCGATAGGTGAAAGTCAGCGTTGACTTATATTTGGTTTTGGAGATCCAAAAGTACAGCGCTCGACCACTGACCTCTCAAAGTAGCAAAGTCCGATCCCCCGATAAGTAAAGAGAGGGATCGCGGAAAGAGTTCTGTGGGTGCAGATTTCCCGATAGGGAAATAGAAGGACCAGTTAGTGTTCTTCAGGCCATAAGAAGGAGAAGATCCTGTGAGCTAACGTGGACTATCAACCTACGAGTTGAGGCATTGGCACCAAGTGGTATCATAGCCTTATTCTTGTCTGTATATTTCAGGCAAGGGAGGCATAAAAGATAAGGAGCACTCGGATACACTGCATCAACTGGTATCAGAGCACAAAAGGGTTCTTTTCTTTCTGTAGCAGAGAAGGGGAGAATTCACCATGCCGCCAAGGAGAGATAGACAATCACTCGATCCAGAGGATAGGGAAATGTCGCGTAGAAGGGGTAGGCAGATGGTAGATCCAGTTATGAAGAGACAAATGTGTGATCTCCGAGCAAGACTCGAAGACATGGAGACAGTGAAAAGATGCACAGTCAGTGTCGGGGATCTTAGTGATTCCAAAAGCGAAGTCGAGGCTGAACATGAAGAGGAATTTGTAGTTGAAGATGCATCAAATGAGCGTTTGATCAAAGCTATTTCCAGGATAGGTGCAAGAGAAAAGATGGATATTCTAGTTTATGAGGGTAATCTGGATGCAGAGGAGCTTCTAGATTGGATTAGAGCTCTTGACACATACTTTGACTATGAAGATGTCAAAGAGGACAAGAAAGTCAAGCATGTTGTCATGAGATTGAAAGGACATGCAGCATTGTGATGGGATGAACTACAAGCTGACAGATGCTACAAGGGCAAGCAGAAGATCAAAAGATGGGATCGAATGATCGCGAAGATGGAGGCAAAATTCATCCCAAGAGACTATCAAATTACTTTGTTCAGGAGGATGCAGAACCTGAGACAGAAACTGATGATAGTAAAAGAATATACTAATGAATTCTATAAACTGAGCATCAGGGTAGGTCATCGGGAGAGCGATGATGAAAAGGTTGCCAGATACATGAATGGCCTGAGATATGATATCCAGTATGAGATGAGCATGGTAACCATCCGAATGGTGGAAGATGCTTATCAGATGGCTCTGAAAGCGGAAGAGAAGCTGAGCCAAAGGCAAGGTCAAAGAGGTCGAGGAAGAAGTCATCCAAGAGGCAAATCAGTTCCCCAGGAAAGAAACCAGAAGCCCAAGGAAGACTGGAAGAAACCTCAGACTCGGACAGAGAGAGGTGGAAGTTCACAGCGTGGGTAATATGATGAACAGAGAGGATAGCATATTGAGCAGAGAGGGGATTATGATGACAACAATACTTTTCCTCGTACTTGAGGTAGAGGAAGAGGAAGAGGTGGAGTAATCAAATGCTTCACATGTGGAAAGAATGGACACAAGTCTTATGAGTGTCCAGATAAAAAGAAGGAAATTGGAGAAACTCACATCGCCGAAGCACAGAGGCGGGATGTTGAGGTAGAAGACGCTAAAGGTGGAAGATCGTTGATGATGCGAAAATCTCTTTTGACACCAGAGAAGGAGGTGGAGAGTTCAGTCCAAAGGACCAAACTTTTCAGGACTACTTGCAAGAGCAAGGACAGGGTATGCAAGGTTATTGTAGACAGTGGTAGCACAGATAATCTCATTTCAACTGAGATGGTAGAGAAGCTGGAGCTGGAGATGATTGATCATCCAAGCCCATATAGAATTTTGTGGCTGTAGAAGGGACATCAGGTAACTATCACTAAACAATGTTTAGTTGAATTTAAGATAGCAGGATATAATGATAAGATATTGTGTGATGTTATTCCTATGGATGTTTGTCATCTATTACTGGCTAGACCATGGCAATATGACAGGAATGTGATTCATGATGGGAGAATGAACACATACACCCTAGAGAAGAATGGGAGGACACACATGTTACTTCTAATTAAGGATAAGGAGGTGAAACCGGAAGTAAGCAACACAGTACTTCTCATGAGTGGGAAGGAACTTCTTACAGAGGTTAAGAAGAAGGAGGATCCATAGTTCTTTGTGGTCAGAAAGCCGAAGATTGTTTTGACCAGCACAAGAGTGGATTCTTTGCCAAAAGAGATTCAGGAACTGCTGGAAGAGTTTGCTGACATAGTAGTGGACAAATTACCTCATTCATTGCCACCGATTAGAAGTGTGAGTCATCATATTGATCTCATACCAGGAGCTAGTTTGCTAAATAAATCTGCATATAGGTTGACACCACAAGAGAATGAGGAGGTTAAAAGGCAAGTCCAGGATTTGTTGGACAAAGGTTTGGTCAGGGAAAGCTTGAGTCCATGTGTTGTTTCAACAGTACTCAGTCCAAAGAAAGACGGAGGCTGGAGGATGTGTAACGACTTGAGGGCGATCAATAAGATAACCATCAGGTACAGATTTCCATTGCCAAGGATGGATGATCTGATGGATTGCTTGAGTGGAGCGAAGTACTTTTCAAAGATTGATTTGAAAAGCGGATATCACCAGATTTGCATGAGAGAAGGCGATGAATGGAAGACATCATTCAAAACAAACGAAGGGTTGTATGAATGTCTTGTTATTTCATTTGGCTTAACAAATGCACCAAGTACCTTCATGAGGTTGATGAATGAAGTCCTGAGGGAGTTCATCGGAAAATTTGTCATTGTGTATTTAGATGACATACCAGTTTATAGTAAAACCGGGGCAGAGCATCTGAAGCATTTGGCTACAGTGATGCAGAAGCTACAACAGGAGAAGCTGTTGATAAATATGAAGAAGTCCTCATTCATGAAGACAGAGCTCATTTACTTTGGATTTGTTATTTTTGTAGATGAGTTGAGGATGGATCTAGATAAAGTGGAGGTAATCAAGAATTGGCCATCCCTAAAGAATATCTTTGAGGTGAGAAGTTTTCACGGATTAGCTAGTTTCTACCAAAAGTTCATTAGGAATTTTAGTGGAATTAGCGCAGCGATGATGGACACAGTGAAGAAAAGACATAAGTCTTTTCACTGGACTGAAGAAGCTGAGGAAAGCTTTAATTTGCTGAAGAGGAAGATTACAGAACAACCAATGTTGGTGTTGTCAGATTTCCAGAAAACATTTCAGGTGAAATTCGATGCAAGTGGATTTGCAATCGGGGCAGTCTTGAGTCAGTAAGACAGGCCGATAGCATACTTCAGCGAGAAGTTGAATGACGTGAAGGTGAAATACTCCACATATGATAAGGAGTTTTATGCTATCATACAAGCATTAAAGAAGTGGAGGCATTACTTGATCCTGAAAGAGTTTGTTTTGTACAGTGAAAATCATGCATTGCAGTTTGTGACTCAACAGGAAAAGTTGAATCAGAGACATGTCAAATGGGTTGAGTATATGAAGAATTTCACTTTTGTGATTAAACATATTTTTGGTACTGCTAACAAAGTGGCTGATGCTTTGAGCAGGAAGTGTTTGCTGTTGCAGGAGTTCCGAGCCAAAACGCTGGGTTTTGATGATCTTAGGGACATGTACGCAGATGATCAATATTTTAAGGAGGCGTATGAAGTAGCTGAGAATCCATTTCTTAGAGACCGAAGCCAGTGGATAGACTAGATGATCCAAGAAGGATTATTGTTCAAAGGTAATCAACTGTGTATTCTGAAATGCTCCATGAGGGAGAATCTGTTGAAGGAGAAACACAGTGGAGGATTGGCAGGGCACTTTGGTCACAAAAAGACGTTCGCAAAGCTAAATGAATCATATTTTTGGTCGGGAATGCGAGCAAACATCAGAATATTCATGGACATATGCATAATTTGCCAACATTCGAAGGGAAGGAAGTAGAATGCAGGGTTTTATCAACCATTTCCCATACCAAAAAGGTCGTGGGATGCTATTAGCATGGATTTTGTATTGGGGTTGCCAAGAACACAAAGAGGTGTTGATTCAATGTTTGTGGTGGTGGATTGATTTTCCAAGATGGCACACTTCATTCCGTGTCAGAAGACTAGTGATGCAACTCACCTCACGAACCTGTTTTTCAAAGAGGTCATTCGACTTCATGGTTTGTCGAGGAGTATAGTTTCAGACAGAGATACTATGTTCATAGGGAATTTTTGGAGGACCTTATGGAAGAAGCTGGGAACTAACTTGTTGTTTAGTTCAACATATCATCCTCATATGGATGGATAGACAGAAGTGGTGAATAGAAGTCTAGGAGACTTACTGAGAAGCTTGGTGACAGAGCACCACAGCCAGTGGGACCATATATTTCCGTAGGAAGAGTTTGCATATAATGACTCAGTTAACAGAAGCACAGGGTAGAGTCCGTTTCAGGTTGTTTATGGCATGCAGCCAATGGGAATTTCTAAACTGAAGGATTCAGAACAGACTGCGACTAGGAGCACTAGTGCAGAAGAATTCGCCGAGGTGATGAAGGAACTTCACAGCAAAGTGAAGGAGCGACTGATGGATTCAAGTCATGAATATAAGCACAGAGCTGATCAGTGGAAGAGACAACTTTAGTTCGAGGTTGGTGATTTGGTTCTGGCACATTTGAGAAAAGAAAGGTTCCCGAGAGGAACATATAATAAACTGAAGATGAAGAAAATTGGGCCGTGTAGGGTCTTGAAGAAAATTGGGACAAATGCTTATGAGATTGAATTACCCGATGGGATCGAAATTTCTCTGATATTCAATATCTCGGATTTGTACCCCTACATAGGAAAGGAAACATGGACTGGAACTGATCAACCAGTGATCCAGTGGACAAAGAAGATTCTAGTTGCAGATAAACTATAGATGGAGTGCATACTGGACAAGAGAATGAGCAAGAGGACCAGGCGAAAGCAATACTTCGAGTATCTGGTCAAGTGGAAGAACCATCCAGTTGAAGATGCCAGCTGGGAGACCGAGGCAGAGATACAAAAGCATGGACAAACCATGCAGGAGCTCATGGACAGGATCCCATGAAAATTTTTCAGGTGAGGGAGTATGATGCAGGAGTATCTCCCACATCAAGCGAGCCAACGCGGAAGCATAAGACAGTTGGACGAGCGCCAGCACAAATTTTGAAAATCACCTTGAAGTTGTTGTGCGATCTTAAATGAGTCATTAAGAGAAGGCACACTTGTAAAATGTAAATGGACCTTGATCGGATTGCTCTCGTCCTTAGTAGGTAGGAGGCATTTAAAGTAGTTAATGTAAAGTAGATAGAATTTAATTCTAGACTAGACAGTTGTAGAGCGCAAGAGGGGATATAGACACCCTCATTGTGTATTGTAACATTAGTGTATGAAGAAGCATTGGAGCAAGAGCATGCAGAGAGTTGTGTAAGAACACTCATGTACAGATATTTGGATTAATAGAAAGCTTTGATTCAAATTCATGGTTTTGTGTTTTGGTCTCTGTGTATTGATGTTGAATGATATGCTCATGAATGTTTCCTTCCTGTTATACATTTGCTTTTATGTTGTGTATATGATTTCATTTTTGAATTGAAGTCTGAGAGGAGGAAGTAGGAATGAGTTTCAATTGTTTCCCTATCTGAACCAGAATTCCTGCAAGGAGTGCAGTTGAAGTGTCCGCAAGGGGTGCATTGACAGAGGGTTCAGATAGAGATAGCTTTTGTTCTCATTCATCCCAAAGGTACAATTGGGCACAGGAGATGTGCAAGGAGTGTGCAGGCTAGGTAAAAGTCTCAGGGTGCGAACCTGAGTGAAGTGTCGAGATACCGCTGCTGCAGGTGTGCGCAGAGTCGAAGTATTCAAGCACTTGAAAGTGTTTGAAGGTTGTCGCAAGGAGTGTGAGCAAGATATTTCTTTCTGAGAACTTGAAGCTGTGGAAAAGCCCAGGAGGAATAGAACCTTTGATTAATTTGCAAAGGGTTGCACAGGAATTTTTTTCCGTGAAGTGTTTAAACAAGCATCACAAGTTGTGCGTAGGGGGGACAAGTCTTCGTGGAGGAGTACTTGGTTCATTTCATAGAATTCATCGGGAAAGATAGATAGTCGAAATTCTCTGAGAAGATTTCATGAAATTTCGTGAGCTGTTAGATCTCACAAAGGTGTAGGGGAGATACAGCGAAGTAATTCCAAAGTTCAAAACTCAGGAGGGGCAGAGCCGTTGATCTAAGTCACAAGGACCATTGGATTTACACAAGGAATCGTGTATCAGGTTTTTGTGGGTTAAAGTCCCGTGAACATAGTAGCAGGAATCATGATATTGTGATACGCGATATCCCGATAGCCAAAGGAACAGTGTGGGGCCATAAGGGTCAATCCGTGGATAGGTGGCATAATATATCGGGGTTTCGCAGCGAGAAGTTCTGAAACCATTACCTCAGGATTTGCGATACCACGAAATCCAAAGTACCAATAAGGTGGAGTGAAGGCATTGAAAGGTCAAACTCGTGCATGTGTCAGAGTTTCAGCGTATCAGGGTTCGGGAGTCGATAAAGCGAGTTGCTTGACATCGCGAGTGTCGAATTCGCGATAGAGAAAACTCTGATAAGCGAAAGTCAGCGTTGAATTATATCGGGTTTCGGGGATTCAAAAGTACAGTGCTCGACCACTGACCTCTCTAAGTAGTGAAGTCCGATCCCCCAATAAGTAAAGAGAGGGATCGCAGAAAGAGTTCTGTGGGTGTAGATTTCCCGATAGAGAAATAGAAGGACCGGTTAGTGTTCTTCGGGCCGTAAGAAGGAGAAGATCATGTGAGCTAATGTGGACTATCAACCTGGGAGTTGAGGCATTGGCATCAATACTTCATCTTCGTACTGTATTAATAATTCTTCTAGGTCATTCATCCCATGGAAGCTAGGAGGTTCCCTTATCTCTTTCCCTACCTATCTTACTACGCGTTCTATTCTTATACATATTCTTGTGGAGACTTTGTGTAACCTCTGCTTCCAATTTTCTAAGATCGCATTTGAGTCTGACCCACATGAGGTGATACTTCACCAACTAAGTACCCCATATGTAGTGGGGTTCACATAATCCTCATCTCACGTAGTTGTTCTGTTCAACTGATTAATTTCCTCTAGTTCCAAGAAAGTAGGCTCTACAAACCTTTCCCCTTTGGATGGGTCTAATGGTGCAATGACTCTATATTATCCTGACTTGAAGGTCATCTTCTGTGTCTTTAAGTTGATTATGGTCTGGTTTTCAAATGCCCAATCCAAGCCCACTAATGTTGGATAAGGTGTTGTGCCATCCACTATCTCGATTACTTCGAAGTCGGCTTTAGTTCGTACTCCATCCAGGTCTACTGTTACTCCTTTTAGTCTCCCAATTGGTAGAAATTTGTGTTGATTCGCTATTTTTAGATGAACAGGTGAATATCCTAATGTGGGTTCTCCCATACATTTCCATGTCTTCTTGGGTAATACATTAAATTTGGATCCTAAATCTAGTATAATATCTCCCATGTTAAAATCTCCAATGTTAGCGTTCAGCCTGAATTCCCTACTTGTTCTCCTCCTTGTATGTAGGTGATTGACTGTTTTATGTTCTAAATCTCCTTATGTTCCTATGCTACATCTTTCTATCATATTTTATAATACTTTAACAAATGATGGATCATTTATTAGTCTAACACAAGATTACAAAAATCCTTTAATCATACTTACTTGTCCCATGGGTTGTGTTTTTTTGGTATGATCCAATGATGGAGGCATCTCTGTAAATCCTAAACTTGTACAATATCTACTGCAAACTAATATTTAGAAAAGAACATAAAAGATACAATGGCAAATACAAACATTACACAGATATTTTTCACCTAGAAACCCAAACCGGGAAAACCAACATATATTATATTCATACATTGTGTTACATTGTTTACAATACAATATACATACAGGAGCCAGTGGCATCCAAAACCCTAACCCAATGACCTGGATTAGTCCAAAACCCTAATTCATTAACCAGAAATAGAAAACCATCGGCAAAAAACCATGTGCCGAAAAACCACCTAAATATCATGTGGTCCCGAAAAATGTCGTCCCGGTGCGAAAACAAATTTCGGGGGCACTACCAATGAACCCTCGCGTGGGAGGCTACGCCCCCCTACACCCCCCTCTAACCCCCCTGTGCACCCAACATAGATGCTCAGACACTACTACTCGTGCAAAGAATATAACACATACCCAACATTCTCCCACTTGTTGTTTTCTTTGCACACAGGGGGTTACAGGGTTACATAGTCAACAATCCAGGGAAGCAATGCCCATGGATCCTCTACACCAAGATAAATTCTCAGTGCTCATATATTTTTTTAATGAATCTGCAAAATTATTCAAAGTGTCCACCTTCATCAATGATACTTTCTTTTCTTCAATCATGTCTCTCACAAAGTGATATTGAACATCAATGTGCTTTGTCTTTGAATGATAAGCATGGTTCTTCGCCAGGAAAATTGCACTCTGACTGTCACACTCTATCCTTACAGCTTCTTGTACCAACCCAATACCTCAACACAATCTTTGTAACCATATTGCTTCCTTACTTGCATGAGTGGCTGCCATGTATTCAGATTCTGTAGTTGAAAGTGCCACTACAACCTGTCTTTTGCTCATCCAACTTATTGCTCCTCCAAATAGGTTAAACACATACCCACTTATAGATCTCCTACGATCCAAATCTCCAGCCCAGTCTTCATCCACAAAGCCATGTATATTGACCACTCTATCCAATCCCGATATTCTTTCGCAGCACAATCCATAGCTAGCAGTGCCACGCAAATACCTGGAAACCCTTTTTATTGTTGTCCAATGCTCCTTCCCTAGTTTTGACATATACCTGCTCAAAACTCCCACTGCATGTGCAATGTATGGTCTAGTACATACCATTTCATACATCAAACTGCCAATTGCACTCGCATATGGAACATGAGACATGTACTCCTCTTCTTCATGTGTCTTGGGACACTGATCCATAGATAACTTTACACCAATAGGAATAGGAACCTTGACTAGTTTACATTCCCGCATATTAAACCTCTGCAATATTGTCTCAACATATTTTCTCTGATTTCACCAGAGTTTCCTCTTTTTTCGATCTCTTTTAATTTCCATGCCCAAAATGAAATTTGAAGCACCAAGATCCTTCATGTCGAATTTAGAGGACAACTGAGTTTTCACATCCTGGATAATCTCCTTGTTGTTTCCTATCAGCAACATGTCATCCACATACAAGACCAAATAAATCAAATGATCACCAATTAATTTANAATACACATAGCGATCCTCTTTGCTTCTTGTGAAGCCAAGTCCCAGCATATAAGTATCAATTTTTTTATACCACATCCTTGGTGATTGTTTTAAACCATACAGGGACTTTTTCAACTTGCATATGAGCTCCTTCTTTCCTTTCACAGCATAACCTTCTGGTTGCTTCATAAAGATTTCTTCTTCCAAATCCCCATGCAGGAATGTTGTCTTCACATCCATCTATTCTATTTCAAAATCAAAAGCAGCAACAACAGATAACAGAAATATTATAGAGGTTAACTTGGCAATAGGAGAAAAAATCTCACCAAAATCAATTCCCTCAACCTGGGAATAACCCTTTGCTACTAATCGAGCTTTGTATTTCTCCACTTTTCCTTCTGCATTCAACTTCTTTTTAAATACCCATTTGCTGCCAATGGGCTTTCTTCCAATTGGCAACTCCACTAGATCCCAAGACTCATTCTTATCCAAAGATGCCATTTCTTCTTCCATGGCCCTTTTCCAGAGATTTCCATCCTCTGAATCCACTGCCTCCCTGACAGTTCTAGGATCATCATAAGTAATAGACAAAGAAAAATTTGAATGAAAATCATATGGACTATACCTTTCCGATAGCCTTCTTTCTCGATCTGATCTCCTCAATACTGGAGTATGAGGATCTTCTTCTTCTGATTCATGTTCTTCTGTAGAGTCTTCTTCATCATCCTTTAAATCAAACTCTTTTTTCTTTGGTTCTTCCTTACTTGGTAGGACTTCCTGTTTGACAACATCCTTCATTTCTCTAAATACCACATCTTAGCTATACACTACCTTCTTAGTTTCTGGGTTCCAAAGTGTTAGCGCTCTGTAATTTGCCTAAGGCTGCTGAGGCAATCACAGAGGTAACCTCAAACCGCTTCGAGTCTTGGATCTATCCCTCCAAGACTCAGAGAGGGATCTCTCTTTTAGATTTAACTTCGTTTGTAATGGATGTTAGGCTAGCTATAAAGTACAGGGTCTTGATTTTTAAATGGTTAGTTTGGGACAACAAGGAGGGCCATTGGGAAAATGGGGTCTGCACTTAGAAATGTGGTTGATTTCTCAGATCTAGACAAATATTTTACACAGGGCAAGGTAGTGAACGTCTTGGATCGAATTGAGTTTTAATGATGTTGATTTGAGGAAGAAAAAGTGGAGGAAAAAACTAGGCAAGGGAGCAGCTAAGAATTCCTAAGCTGGTCTCTTTAGATGAATAACATAAAGATTATCACAAGCTGAGAAGTAGAGTATCTGCTGATAAATTATTCTTCTATAACATTCCTTCTGATAATAAGAACTGAAAACAAAATGAAAGACAACAGGAAAACACTTTAACAGAGGAAAACGCCACCAATACACCCACACAAGAATCCTGTGAAAAATAATCCCATTACTGATCAATCATTAAAGGATTACAGAAAAATCTTTCTGGCCAAGCACAGGCCTCAGCTCTAGCAAAGAAAATTGAAAAATGCAGGTCAAAAACCTCACACAGGTCGACCATCTCCTCTCAGCCCAGTCCCAGTCGAACCCTCTTCTAGTATTTTACATGTGTATGTATAATGAAAAATCCCCCCAGCCTTCAAAGATGCGGGCTCTACCTCTCTTTTGTAAAAATGGATAACAGTTACAATTCTTTGACACCTGTGGACTGTTTCTAAACAAACAAAACAATTTGGCAACTGTTGATTTAACATCTAGAGTTAGTTAATGGTTTGCTAGCGAATGGAGGTTAACAACATCACAATAAACAACAGTCGAATGACTGAGTTGGTTTGAGGTATGCCAGTTGGAGGATGGGTGATCTAATCTCTGCCATGTATTCCCTGATCTTTCTCAACCATTTCCTCGAAGATAGGGATACTCTGCTACCCTGTCTAACTGCTCTTCCACCTGTTCTCTAATTGTTCTGCCACCTATTCCTTATCAATTTTTCAATCAATATGTATCCCCTGTCGTGTATCTTTCCTTGCACCCTTTTGTGTATGTTTAGTGCTAGGCTTAGTTTTTGTTTTGGCAGGGTGTGACTGTTCCACGGATGATCCTTTGCTAGTTGCCAGATGCTTATTATAAACATGGCATGCACTCTGCCAGACAAACTTCATTTTCATTATTGGTTGCTTTAGGAGGAATGATATATATATATATTTTTAAACCAGACCTAGGATTACTGTCATCATCTGCAGAATCATTAGTTGTACTTTTAGTTTGAAAATGAGCTTGCCCAGACTGAATGCCTTTCATATATTTGCCAGACATTGTTTAGTGATCATTGTCTGTTGTATCAGCACCACGCTCACTTCTGGTGAGATCTATGAATGAGAGTTTCCCAACCCAACGAGTAGGCTTTGATTCACTTCCATCAAGTGATCTTTGATGACAAGTTGAAGAATTGCATGAGAGTGTGATGACTCCTCATTTGCTCCTGTTGTGCTAGTGCTACGTTAAATATTCTGAACTCTTGCAGGCCCACAATACAGACTTGTTGTTTGCCATCTTCTCTTATGCAAATCTTCCTCCTTTCACTAAGTAGATCATAAAGCTTGCCACCATAAATTTCAAAGAAACTTAAGAACAATTGATATCCTTGGCTTTTGTAAACTTGATCCATTAATCTCAGAATGTCCTGGGAGGCCTTCAGTGGCAGGGACTACATGGTAAAATCCTTTCCGCTGCCTGTTTGCCCATATGCAAAGCATGTTGCTTTAGCCCGTTGAAATATTGTTGGAACAATGGGCTCAACAGTCACTCTGTACACTTCATCATTAGATACTTGTTCATCTAACACTGCATCAAAAACAAATTCATGTTTCTCAACATATGCCATCAAGTCCACCTTAAGCTTAGTCTCGTGAACTGTAAGAGAAGTATGGTTTGGTTGAATGGTAAACATTTCTTCTTTAAAACGATTCTCGAGGACAACTCATTTGGAGATGACTACATTGCACAACCTCCTAACACATCAGTATCATTGATTTCAGAAGAAGTTAGGCCTGACCGTATCAACAATGCCTTCCCTTCATTTCCTCGGAAATCATCAAGAATCTTCTGGTCAAAACATGTAGCAAAACATACCTTGCAGTTTCTTGCTCACACTCACCTGGCATATCGGCTGTCAAGATAGCAACTACACCATCTGGAATTTCTTTCTCTCCCTTTACTTTGTTCGAAACTAAGATTGTTGGTCTATCATAGACCCTGTTTTGCACCCTAAGTAAATCATCTATTATAGTGACAAAACCACGCAATTCTACTAGACTGATTATCTACCAGGGCCCAAGGTTGGCAATGTTCTGAAGGACTGGATCCAGACGATTTAGAAGCAAAAGAATAGAAGCAGCAGATCCAGCATGTACAATTTCTTCTGTGAAGATTTTAATCTTGTTCAAGTCTTGTGATAGGACATTCTCGAACACTCCAAATGGTAGAGCAACTGACGATGGAACTTTGACCCATGAAGGCACCTTCCCTTTCCAATATGCAATATTAAAAGATTTAGACCCAACCAGTTCACCATTAAATTCATCTACTGACACTGCATATGTTCCAGCGACACCTTCAACCTTTCCATTTATCTCTGTTGCCGGTGGCGCTGCCAAATTAGGGTTCATAAGCACACCTGGTACGTGAAGTCGCCTTCTATGCACGCATGTTTATCTGTGTTGGACACCTCAAATCTGGCTTCAAACACCTGGCAGAGGGTTTTTAAAGATGCGTTTTATATATTTTTGTCTTTCTATGGGCAATATCCCACATTCGCTTGATGAAAAGAATTTTAGGTGCTTATAGGAGCCAGCAGTTATGTATTGTGTCAATGAAGTGAGCCCGAGGCTTGGGCTTTGGGGTTTGGTGTTGGTGTTGGCATTGGCTTGTGTGTTTGTTGTTTGTGCACGAAAAGGCGCTTACCCTTGGTGTTGGGTATTCGGGTGGTTGGCCCTAGGCCACTATAAATTTTTGGTGAAACTTTTGTTACTTTATTCATAAAACTTCTGCATAAAGGCAAAGGCCGAGGGACCATTTTTAATTTTTTCCAAATTCACCAAATTTTGGCGAACAAACCAACTTTGTCTTTGCTCACCAGAATTAAACTTTTACCATTTCAAACAAATCCACCATTTTTTGCTAAAAAATACACCGAAACTCACTTTGAAGCTTGCGCATAGGGACTTGTCTTATGCTTGAACAGTGTTGGGTGTTTTTCGCCACCTTCGCCATGCGTCATGAGCGAACACATATTCCTGAAAAAGATAAATTTTATTTATAACACTGATTCCCTATTATATAGGGTTCTAACACAAAGATTATAACCTTTGAGAACATCTTTATATCCAATAAAGATACATTTTTCATCCTTTTTATCCAACTTACTCCTGTTTTCCTTTGGAACATGAACATATGCATCATAGCCAAATACCTTAAGATGTGTGAGAGAAGTTTTCTTACCAGTCCATACCTCTTGTAGAGTCTTGTCACCCAACGTTGATGAGGGTGATCTGTTGACCAAATAACATGCAGTACCCACTGCCTCTGCCTAGAATTCTTGCCCTATTCTGACACCACTAAGCATGCACCTTGCTTTTTCCATCAATGTCCTGTTCATCCTTTATGCAACTCCATTTTTATGAGGTGTATATGGAGTAGTCTTCTTCCTTGCTATACTGCACTTCTTACAGAATTCTTCAAATTCATTCCCGCAGAACTCTCTTCCATTATCTGTCCTCAACACCTTAATTCATTTCTCTATTTGATTCTCAATAAGAGCCTTAAACTCTTTAAACCTGTCAAAGACTTCAAATTTCTTCCCGAGGAAATATAACCAAGTTTTCCTCAAGAAATCATCTATAAATGAGACATAGTACATAGATTTTCCCAATGATGGGACTGACACAGGTCCAAAAACATCACTGTGAACTAGCTGTAAAATTCCTTCCGCCCTGGTTGCACTGGAGGGGAATCTTACCCTATTCTACTTCCCATATAGAAAATGTTCACAGCAATCAAAATCCAGAGAGCAGTTAGACATACCTTCAACCATACCTTTACTGTGTAGTAGTCGAAGACCCTTCTCTCCGATATGCCCCAGTCTTTGATGCCACAACATAACTTTTTCTCCAGATACTATAGGAGTTCTTTCTTCTTCAACGTCAATATCAGGAACAATGGAGCTATTACACCCATCACCAATAGTGCTTCCTAGCAGCTTATACATAGTTCCAAACTGAATCCCTTCATCAACACCATTGCTCCACGAACCATCCTGCAAGTTCCCTTTTCAAAAATTGTTTTTACCCCAGCATCTTCCATTTTTCTTACAGAAATCAAATTTATGGCCATACCTAGGATGTGTAGAACACCAGGCATTTTTCTAATCCTTCCATCTATGAGTCTCAACTTGACCCTTCCTCTTCCTATGATTCTGGTTGTCGAATCATTACCTAAGAAAACATTACCTCCATCATACTTTTCATATTCGTAGAACCACTCCCTATGGGGAGTCATATGAAAGGATGCACCTGAGTCAATCAACCATGCCTCATGATATGCATGTGTTCTTGAAGAGGCCAAGTACAGATCCCCTCCTTCTTCCTTGGAGGTCTTTTCTTCTGTAGAAGAAGATTCTTCAAATCCCTTCTTTTTCTCAACTTTGGATCTACACTGCTTCTTGTAGTGCCCTTCTTTTCCACACCTCCAACATACCCTTACAAACTTCCAGGAGATTTAGATCTACCCTTAGACTTAGATCTCCCACTTGAGAAATTAGATCTATTTCTTTCCTGGGAACGTCCTGTTGCAAATAATGCGTATGTGCTATGTCCTTCTATATTCTTTCGTCTCATCTCCTCCAACAACAAGGATGAGACCACTTCTTCAAACTTCAAAGAAGTTGTATTACTACTTATGGCCACAACCAGACTATCCCGTGAGTTTGGTAAAGAACACAACAAACTGATACATTTATCTTCATCTGAAATTTTAATCTCAACAGATACTAACTAACTTACCATAGTATTGAAGGCGTTCAAATGCTCTACCACCGAGTCTCCATCTCTCATCCTCAAGTTATACATCTTCTTTCTCAGGAATAGTTTATTTACCAAGGACTTAGACTGATACAACTTCCCCAAATTTTCCCATAAATCCTTGGTTGTAGCTTCCTCTGACACATTCAGTAATACTGAATCGAAGAGACACAGTCGGATTGTACTCTTTGCCTTCCGATCCATCTTTTTCCAGTCATCTGCAGAAGTTCATGTAGGTGAAGTACCTGGATCTACTGCAATCCACTGATCTTTGTCCACCAAAAGATCTTCCATATTGAGCTTCCACAGCTCAATGCTCTTCCCATTAAACTTCTCAATCTCCATCTTCGAATTGCTTTCCATTTCTTTTCACTTGAAAAACAATACCGCAGATCTCCCACTGTATCAAGGCTTATTACAGTCCCAAGCCAAACCCTTGACCATAAAGGTGTCCCCGTGAAGCCAATAAATCTCTGATACCAAATGTAAATCCTAACCTTGTACAATATCTACTGCAAACTGATATTTAGAAAAGAACAGAAAAGATACAATGGAAAATACAAACATTACACAAAGATTTTTCACTTGGAAACCCAAACTGGGAAAACCAGCATATATTATATTCATACATTGTGTTACATTGTTTACAATACAATATACATATAGGAGCCAGCGGCATCCAAAACCATAACCCAATGACCTGGATTAGTCTAAAACCCTAATTCCTGAACCGAAAATAGAAAACCATCGGCAAAAAATCATGTGTCGAAAAACCACCTAAATATCATGCGGTCCCGAAAATGCAGCCCCAAAAAATGTCGTCCCGAAAAATGTCATCCCGGAAAAATGTCGTCACGGTGCGAAAAAAAAATTATGGGGCGCTGCCCCTGAACCCCTATGTGGGGGGCTCCAATCCCTAGGGGGGGCCTAGCATCCCCCCCTCTAACCCCCCTGCGTGCTCGATGCAAACGCTCAGACACTACTACTCGTACAAAGAATATAACACATACCCAACAATCTCATACTCTGGTATTTCCTTATTGTGTTGTGTGGTTGATGTCAATGCAATGTCCGGATTCAAGAATTCTCTTTTGGCTTGCTTGAATATCTAATTCTCATTCTAGGCATCAAACTGCTTCTTTTGTTCGACATTATTCTTCACCAATTGGTGTGTTAAATTTTTATTTAAATAAAGTACCAAGGCAAGTGTTTCTCTTCCCTAGGTGCCTAAGGGGGAGAAAGTGCCTAATGTGGGTCCTAGTCATTTAATTTGTGAGATGCAAATTAAAAGGTGACTTTATGACTAAAGTGAGGGTGAGTGAAGAGACACTAAATCTCAGCCACCCATCTAATCTAATCTCAACCGTTAGATTAGAAAACCCCTCACCTTCCCTCATGAGGTCGACTAGGGCAAGAGGGTGCACCCATTCTTGGGTAGTTCAAAATCTTCTTGTTGAGAGAATAAGAGTGATCAAGAGAGAGAGGTCGAGCTTGAGAAGACAACATTTGCAGAGTAAGGGAACGATTCTCTTGGGGGGAAGTGCTTGTGACTGAAGCACTAACTACATTCGGGATTACCTGAGTGGAAAACAACCACACCGGCAATCATATTGTGAGACCTGGAAGGCTCAAAGTAGCGATGTGAGGAGGACCAATGTTCCCGTAAAAAGGAAAAACAAAAGGTTCCCCTGGAGTAGAGGTTCCTTCATTGGTCATTTCAGGAACTGATGCCATGAAAATAAAAAATCCAATCTAGAGTCCACTAGGGAAAACAAACAACACACGCTAAAAATCTAGGAAGCAAGCAAACAAACAAAACCTTCTCACAATGAACGCACTCGTTGGTGATGAAATCCAATGTCACAGGAACAAAGTAAGAAGGGACTAAGATAGAGCGGGTGGAAAAGTTACATTGATGACCTGCTTAACGGACTTACACCCTGCTACAAGCTCCCACACATAATCATGGGTATACCCTCCAAGGAGCCCGAGTGAGTTTGGCCAACGTCGATTCCAGGTACCGTGAAGACTTTCCCCTCCATAGTCACCTCAGGTAAGAACCTAGAGAGATAGGTCACTAAGGTCACCACCAACAACAATAAATCCTGGGGGAACAGTTGACAGTCCGATCCACACGCAAGGGCAGGGTATCTAGCCTGAAATCAACTCAAAAGGCTTCCACTCATCATTGTGGGTATACCTCTGAGTGATCTCCGTAATACATGCAATCTCTACACTGATATCAACAAAGCAGGGTGAGTAACTCTACCAATATCAATGCGACCTCGTGCTTGACCCTTGTGTGAGAAGGGCTTCCCAGGACAAAATGTGGTAAGTGGATTTAACTCTCCCTATCACAAGATACTATGTTTGTTTGCAGCTTTGGAAAGTTATCTTTCACACCTATTCCAAAGCCCTACAACTAATTTAATGTAGGTTTGCTACCAGAAAAGATAAAAATGTCTAATCATTTTTTATAAGCGCTTTATTTTATGGCTGTTGTTACTCAAAAGGAAGATGGCGTGGACAATATGGTGTTTCGACCGACTCGAAAATTATGCAAAGATATGAAGATGCAATCATTTCATTTCGATGAAATCTATGCTACGAGAAGGAGAAAACATTTATCATTCCCATATGCATAATGTCCCAAAATATATTAAACTCATCAATATCAATCATGCAATTTCGCTACTTCAAATGCAAGGATGCCCCCAATCTAATATAAAGAAAGAAATTAAATCTTTTTGTTTCAAAAATTTCACTAAAAGCAATAATGAACTTTCTTAAAACAATGAAACCCAAACTAAAGGTTCTCTTTTAAAGTGAACTATTCAGAAGAAATCTGATCTTTCCCTAAAAAATTCTAAAGAAAACACATGCTTTGTAATTGAAAGACCCTCAAAGAAAGAGACTAATCCTTCAAAACCAAACAAAGAAAAAGTGGCTAAAAGAAATTCAAAGGATGTCAAGTAGACTATAAGCATATCAATATAGGCTCCAAAAGTTCAATCCAGCTATTCAAAGCAAAACTGGGCATCAAAAAATCACAAGACCCAATCCAAAAATTTTACAGACAAGTTTGCAGCCTAGCAGTATATTACAGTGCAAGAATTAGGTATTCTCGTAGGCTAGACATTGGTAGGGTGCAAGAAGTTCGCACTGAACCTAACAGCAGAGTGTGAACATCAATGATTCTCGCAGGCCACTAAAGGGTACAGTGCGAGAATGCCTGTAAACACAAAATTTGGAAAAAGGACAAAAATTTTGAGCGAACTTTCAAATCCAGAGAGTCTTGATGGATCTCCCACAGAATCAGAGACCAGAAAACAATAAATCAAAGCAAGGGAAACTAGACTAATCTAGGAAACAATTCGATCCCCAGTTGAGTCGCCAATTTTGTTATTGGATAAATCCGTAAGTGCGGACACAAACCGATCTCCCTAGATCCACTTGGATCTAGAACAAAGCAAAATAGAATATGACTCTTTCCCTAGATTTTAACCATTGAATTAAATAAGAGGCAAGAATAAGGAACATACCTTATTATCGCTTCCTTTGGTCTTTGTTGCTCCTGCTTCGCTCCAATGCTCTTGTACAATCAAGACCAAAACAATACAAACCAAGAGGAGTGAAGAAAGCGCAATCTATTCAATAGTGAATCTATGTATATGATCAAGGAGTTATACAATAAAGTGGAACTAACTTTATGGGAAAGAATCATATTATTGTATTATATTAAATGTGAAAGAGAGATTACAACCATGGCCTTGATGTTGTAAGGTCCCTTCCAACTTTCCTTCGTTCCCACACACTTCTTGCTCCAAGGATTCTGAAACCATAGATCTGATAACTACTCACAATCTATCTTGACAAAGCAAATCTCAAAGCCACTCCAACCAAGCCAAAGCTAATAAGCTCAAGAATCAACAAAGCTAACCCAAGCTCAAGCTAACTTTTTCCATGAGAACTCCTCTCCTTTTATAAGTTGAAGAAGATAAGGTGAGGAGGTTAGGATGATCCCACTAAATCATGAAAGCGAGTAAGATCCAAACCATTCGGATTCCATCTCACCATAGAAGCTTCTCCTTCTAGAAGATTCGAGAAAACGCTCATTTTTCCCACATGCTGGAATTCTCACACCCTAGCTATAGAGCAACCTGTGAACACCTCGCACCCTGGATATAGTGCAACCTGCGAGAATGGGTCATTCTCGCACTCTACCTATATAGCAACCTGCAAACTTCCCTTTTTATAAGGTTTTTACATAGGAAAAAGCAATTTCTTTTCTCAGGAGAAGTTCTTCTCCCTTCTCTCTTTAGGAACTCAAGCCAATGACCCCTCTGAAGGAAACAGATAGGTTTACATCATTAACGATCATAGGGATGATGAAAATAATGTGTAACAATCATGAGGAGGAGAATGTGGCTCTTGCTACCACTAGCAAGAAAAAGTTTAGAAAGGGTCCAAAGGGAGGACAGAAGCCCAAGGATGAAGGGAAAAAAGACATGAGCAAAGTCAAGTGCTTTTCTTGCCATAAGTTTGGGCACTATGCAGGATAGTGTCCAAAAAAGAAGAAGAAACAAACAACAGCTTCAGCAAAGGTGGAAGAGTTTTCCACCAAGTTTGACAAGGATTTTTTCTTGATTGCATGTCTATCCTCGAGGACCACTACTACAAATACTTGGTATATAGATAGTGGTGCCTCTCACCATATGATAGCAGTTCGTGAGCACTTGACAGATCTTACACAGAGTGGAGATGTAGAGGTAGTGCTTGGAGATGACCCGGAGGTCAAGGTGGTTAGTTGTGGGACCGTATCATTTCGGAGGGAGTCTTTGCCTCCCGTGACTTTGACAGAGGTTATTTATGTTCTGAGCTTGAATAATAACTTAGTGTTAGTTTCTACTATTGAGGAGAAGGTCTATGAGGTCTTGTTCTGTGATGGGTAGGTGCTTCTTTTCCCTAGAGGGTCTAGCATCACTTCAGTCAAAGAGATTGGTACTAGACATGAGAGAATGTACAAGTTCTTGTTCCAGCCAGTGCGAGCATTGATTCATTCTACCACCAACAACAGTGACCTATGTGAGATATGGCATAGGAGGATGACACATTTGCACCATGGGACTTTGAGAGTTCTGAGGGAGATGGTGACAAGAGTTCCAGATTTCAGTTCAGAGCACCATGAGTTGTGCAAGGGGTGTACCTTGGGAAAGTACACCAAGACTTCTTTTTTGAGCTGTGACAGTAGAGCAGCAAAGATACTTGATCTTATACATTCATATGTATGTGGCTCGATGTCTTCAACATCATTGATTGGATCCCCATACTATGTTGTATTCATTGATGACTTCTCTTGGAAGTCCTGGATTTTCTTCATGAAGACCAAAGGACAGGTCTTCAGTTGGTTCCAAGAGTTCAAAGCTCTTGTGGAGAACCAGACAGGGAAAAAAATTAGAGTCCTGAGATCAAACAATGGGGGTGAGTATACCTCCAAGGAGTTCATGGATTTTTGTGCAGGAGAGGGCATCGGGAGGGAGTTGACTGTTCCTTACAACCCGCAGCAGAATGGGGTTGCTGAGAGGAAGAACAGGGCCATTGTTGGGGCTATAAGAGCCATGCTACATGATCAGGGGATGCCACTATTTCTATGGGTTGAGGCATGCGACACTGCAGTTTATCTATAGAACAAGAGTCCTCACAGGGCAATGGGGAGCATGACTCCTGAGGAGGATTTCTCTGGGAAGAAGCCTGAGGTGGGGCACTTTCGGATTTTTGGGTGCATCACTTATTCATATGTCCCTTCTGAGAAGAGGACAAAGCTGGAGCCCATGGCAGAGAGAGGGATCTTTGTTGGGTACAATGATACTTCAAAGGCTTTCTGTATTTACCTTCCTTCCTTGAGGAAGACTGTCTTGAGGAGGGATGTCATATTTGAGGAGGACATAGCCTTTAGGAAGTCTAGAGGGATAGAGAGAGGTGAGAAATCTTCATCTCAGATTCAAGTGAGTCTGCAGTAGACTACAGTGACACAGATTTTGGGGCCACCAGTTTCGGTGACTATAGGTTCATAGGTGACAGGGACACAGAGTTCAGGTTCATAGGCTACCGGTCCACAGGTTTCAAGATTAGGTACTTCAAGGTCTACTACAAGATCATTGTCTTCAACAGATGGGGTTGAGCAGGGAGAGTCCCCTCCACAGGAAACTACTTCAGAGAGGAGGAAGCCCAAGTGGCTTTGGGACACTTTGAGGGAGGCAAAAGGTTCAGTGGGGAATCCCAGATAGGCAGTGAGAGAGAGTAAACCTCCTGAGACGTTTTGCAGCTACATCGCGATGGTGAGCAGTATTCGGGAGTCTCAGCCTTCCACTTTTGAGGAGGCCACTAGTAGACAGGTATGGAGAGATGCCATGATGGAAGAGTACAATTCCATCATGAAGAACGATGTCTGGGAAGTTGTTCCTAGACCTAAGGGGAAGTCAGTGGTGACCTCTAGGTGGCTCTACAAGATAAAGCATGCTACGGATGGCAGCATTGAGAAGTACAAAGCTCGCTTTGTGGCTCAAGGGTTTTCACAGGTTGAGGGAGCTGACTATGATGAGACCTTTGCACCGATTCTTCAATACACTTCGATCAGGGTAGTGATCTCCATTGTAGCAAAGATGGGTTGGAAGATTCACCAGATGGATGTGAAGACCGCATTTCTAAATGGCCTTATTGAGGAGGAGGTGTATATTGAGCATCCATTGAGCTTTGAGGTGCATGGTAGAGAGTCTCATGTGTGTAGACTGAAGAAGGCATTGTATGGGCTGAAACAAGCTCCCAGAGCTTGGTATTTGAGGATAGATGCCTATTTGCAACAGTTGGGTTTTGAGAAGAGTGAGGCGGATACCAACCTATACTTCATTGTGGTTGGAGAGGATCCTCTCATTCTTCTGCTTTATGTGGATGATCTTTTTATTACAGGGGCAGAGAGACTCATTAGTAGCTGGAAGGAGAGCCTTGCTTATGAGTTTGAGATGACATACATTGGACTGATGGATTACTTTTTGGGATTGGAGGTTTGGTAGGAGCATGGACATATCTTCTTGGGACAGGGGAAGTATGTGTGTGACATTCTAAGTAGATTTCAGATGGGAGATAGCAGGCCCATGACCACTCCCATGATTACCAACTGAAAGAAGCTTCATTCTTCTGAGTCACAGTTGGTGGATTCCACTTTGTATCATCAGTTGATCGGGTCATTGATGTATTTGGTCAATGCCAGGCCAGATATTTGTTTTGCTGTCAACACTCTTAGTCAGTTCATGGTTGAGCCCAGGAGAGTGAACTAGGTGGAAGAAAAACATGTGCTCAGGTATTTTTTTGGTACGGTAGATTATGGTCTGGACTATCATAGAGGAGATGGAGTTCGTCTGGTTGGCTATACAGACTTAGATTGGGTAGGATGTGTCAGTGACAGGAAAAGAACTTTAGGGTGTTGCTTTGGATTGGGATCAGCAGTTGTGTCTTGGTTTAGTCAGAAGCAGAAGTTAGTGGCTTTGAGTTCAGTAAAGGCTGAGTATATGGAAGCTAGTCAGGCTAGTTGTGAGGCCCTTTGGCTTTGCAAGATGTTGGTTGGATTGTTCGGTGTACAGTTGAGGCCTACCATGATTTACTGTGATAATCAGAGTTGCATTAAACTCTCGGAGAATCCAGTTTTTCATGACCGGTCTAAGCATATCAAGATTTGGTATCACTTCATCCGTGATTATGTTCAGAGAGGAGTTGTGGAGCTACAATACATATCTACAGAGGAGCATGTTGCAGACATACTCACCAAGGCATTGAACAGGGGCAAGTTTGTACTTTTTAGGGACAAGCTTGGAGTGGTGAGTAACACTTTCCTCGGTATGAGGGAGTGTTAAATTTTTAATTAATTAAAGTACCAAGGCAAGTGTTTCTCTTCCCTAGGCACCTAAGGGGGAGAATGTGCCTAATGTGGGTCCTAGTCATTTAATTTGCGAGATACAAATTAAAAGGTGACTTTATGACTAAAGTGAGGGTGAGTGAAGAGACACCAAATCTCAGCAACCCATCTAATCTAATCTCAACCGTTAGATTAGAAAACCCCTCACCTTCCCTCATGAGGTCGACTAGGGCAAGAGGGCACACCCATTCTTGGGTAGTTCAAAATCTTCTTGTTGAGAGAACAAGAGAGAGCAAGAGAGAGAGGTCAAGCTTGAGAAGACAATATTTGCAGAGTAAGGGCATGATTCCCTAGGCAGCCGAGTAGCACAAAAATCAAGGAGGGTATTGTTCAGTGTGAGGGTCGTACCGTATGGATTTCTTGAGGGCTGTACATCAAATTTTTGTGCACAGGTTTCGAGGAAAGGGAACAACAACTTTGTAGCAGCCATACAATATGGATTTGATAGTCCATACAGTAGCAAAGGGACAACAGACCATATAGCAAGGTGCAACATGCATTTCAAGGTGTGGCACGATTTTCGAGGGGCATTTAATGCACAAAAAAGAGGGTACAACAAACATAGAAAAGAGGCACAATTTTTGAGGAGTTCTGTAAAACATTTATTGCTGTAGCAGCCATATATTTGTATGGATTTCTGGTATAGATTTCGAGGAGCTACATTCAGGAATTTTCTGAAGAAGATGAGCATAAATTTTTTGAGATAAGTTTGTATTTTTGCTGAAGATTAGACTGTTGTAAAAGAAATTTCTCAGAAGCTCATAAATAATAAAAATACCTCTCTTATTGGTTTTCCCCTTGTGGGTTTTTCCAAGGTCAAAGTTAGACCGAAAATCTTTGTGTCTATATTTTCTGATTTTTGCATACTACTGATATTTTATTTCTGCGTTGAAAACGATGTTCAAAATCCTCATGTTTTATTTCTGAAGTTTATTTTCTGTTAAGTTTTTATATGCTAAAACAGTGCTGAAACAGTGTTGGAACATATGCTGAAACAATGTTGAAACTATGTTGAAACATATGCTGAAACATATGCTGAAACAGTGTTGAAACAGTGTTGAAACCTATGCTGAAACAGTGCTGAAACTGGGTTTGGGCATTTAACTTTTGGCTGAAAAATCAGCGAGACTAAAACTAGGTTGGGGTCTGAAAAATTTACATGGTGTTGTACTAGATCTTGTTTTAGTGCGTCGTTACCTATTTTAGCTCCTCCCTGTGTAACTATGTTGATGTTTCTCCCTTCATCCCTTTCTTCTGTTGAAATCTGCTGAACATTCTAATTGTTATGATTCCTCTTTTCCTATATCTTCTCTAATAGTGTCAGACATCCCTCCATGTCATGATCTGATGCGTGACAATACATACAGGTCGCTGGTGGAAGTGGACATTCTCTTGCATAGTGTCCTGGTTGTCGAAAGTTGTGACATACCACTGGTCCTCTACCTCTTCCGAAGCCTCCTCTTTCTCTACCTCCCCCTCTATAGCCAACTCAATCCCCTCGCAAAACGTTATACTGAGGCGCCTGGTTATACTGCGTGGTACTATAATGTGGTTGCATTGTATTATAGTGTGGTTGCGCAGTGTTATATTGTTGTTGCGCAGTGTTGTACGAGGTTGGTACCTATTTAAAATGAGGTGCATATTTCCCATTCATCATTTATGCCTACACCTTGTATGCATCCGATGTCCTTTCCCTCATCAAGTCCATGGTTATGCAATCTTTTTCATCATGGTCTACTGACTTGAAAAAGTTTCAATATGAGCTTTTTGGTACTGTCTGGTACTTCTGCATCATTGGGTAGTGGTATGGATCATGACCCTATTTCTTATAGATCTCGCACCATATTCCTCCTGTTGATAATGGATTTGGAATTCCCACTGCCATGTCTTACGTGAATGTTGGACATTTTTTTTTATGGTGTCCTTTTGTTCTACATGTGGTACACCAAATGACTTCTCTTTTGTCCTTACTTTTGTTCTGGTTCAGTTGGATCGTTAAGTTCTACATATCCTCCTTCAGATCCTCTATCGTTGTATCTTTCTTATGATATTGGTTCTCTTCCATTTGTAGGGCTTCTTGTAAATCCTCTGCCTGTATCTAAAACTTTTTTTGTTGCAACGCATACTTCAAGTGTGGTAGCAGTGAATTGATAAACAAATGCCTATGTTGCATATTTTTCATGGCATATTTTGGCTTTCCTTTCAATCATTTGAATATCTAGTCAATCTTCCATATATATATATATATATATATATATATATATATATATATATATATTGTCTAATCTCTATCATCTCATTCATGTATTGATCCTCTAAACTAGGCTTCTAGAACTCATTTATCAATAGCTTCTTGATATCTCCAATTGTTCTGGTTGTCCCTAGAGAATTGTTTGCAGCTAAACTCATATACCAATCCAATGCATTGTCTCTTATCATGATAGCTAACTATGAAAGTTTAGTTTCATCGTCTGTGATCTGGTTTGCTTCCCAAGTCTTCTCACAGATAAAAAGGTGCTTCTTTGGGTCCTCAAACACTTCTCCTATGATTCTGAATGATGAAATAATACCTCCACATGGTGTAGATACTTCATTACTCCTTACTGAACTGGCTCCCCCAGTTGTTGTTCCTTGTGTAGATATACTTCTCGCTGTCTTCCTTCTCCAAAAATTCAGTTGTCTAAATGGTCGAATTATTCTTAGTATGCTAGTCACACATGGGTTTATGGGTTCCACACTAACACTGATATGGATAGGATTGTTTCCTTCTATTTCCACTCTTGGACCTCTCATCTTCCTCTCATATGTTGCGTGAAGGATTTCCTCAATCTTCTCCACATCCCAGAGATCCTCTACCTCCTCTTCATCACTTGCCAAACCTTCCCTCATGGCTATGACTCTCTTCTTGGTGTTCACCTTATACTGGTAGGGTATTCCACTGTGCGTCTTTCCAGTTGTCTCCATGATCTGCTTGATCTGGTATCTGTCCATCATAATTGGTTCCAAGGCCTCCTCCTTCTTTCCTTTATCCCCTTCTGCTTCCATCTCTCCTTCTCCTGTCAATGCTTCCCCCCATCTCCCATGCACACAGGGAAGTTTAGTTGTCTAAATTCATCGTCATTACACCTTTTTTATATAGTAATATCTTAATGGAAGTATATAACGATCTGATGTACCTACCTCGAGGTTCCTTCAAGAACTCTTTTTCAGCTGCGCTATAGGACTTCTCTATATCTACTACAAACTCTGTGATGAATACAACAACAATGTTGTATAGCCAAAAATCTACCGCGCACATAAACTTATTATCAACTTGTTATAGCTACATGATCTCTTTAGTATTCCACTCTAGCTATCTGATCCAATTGGTAACATGGTTTTCTTTCAATCTTTTTATCCACTACTGCAATATGTGTGGGAAATCACAGAAAAATACTTCATGAAATTCGGTGAATACGTACTTGTATAGATATTTGTGCGGTGTCAAATTTGGGTTTCTTTTATCTTTTTTCACAAACTCTAGCTCCTTTGGCTTCAACCAACTCTCTATCTCTGCCTTTGTGGGATTCCACGGTCTCAACATCCCCTTTCAACTTCTCATTCTCCTCAACATCTTGTGATCTGATCTGACATTATTCTGGCGTGTCCTCCACAAATATTATATACTCAATCCCATTTCCTTCCACACAACTGACAATAAAACCATTTGTTAGTTTTCTATTATTTACTCTTATGTTCACCTATTGACCCTGGTTCATATTTAGTAAGTTTCCCAACAAAGTCCATGTAAAAATATCGGCCCCTCTAGTAAACCAGAAGGAAACGCAACACACAGAGTGTACTACATAGTCTCACCTGAGATAGCTCTATGGGTGGCTACAATACTCAGGTGTTTCCAACCTAAGACTGAGCAAGATCTGTGGTTGTGCATCGTAAGCTTCATTCATTCCATCTAACATTTAGTCATAACATTGATTCTATGCATGCATGTGGAATACTAGATCTACTTAGTTACTTCATTCATCTAACATTCATCAACTAATCATACATAAAGATGCATTCATTCATTCACATAACATAGTATTACCATGGTTCACCCTCTCTTGTGCTACATCCACAAATATTTGGCTCTTGATCTTTTATTATAGTTTAGAAAGATATCACGTCGTCCATGGTTACAGTCTTAGTTCCTCCTCTCTCCCACATGCTCCTCGATCCGTACGATTCTAACTAGACTACACCATGCTCCTCAGCCTACGATCTAACCCTCGGGATCAAGTCCCTCACTCCTTCTCTAGCTCATTAGCTTAATGACTCACACAATTCTTACAATTCTCTTCCTCTTTGTCTCCTCTACTTCCCCGCTTACTCTCTGTTTTACATTGCCTACATACTACTTATTTATATCCTTGGCTCACCATCCATTACAATGCATTACAATTAACCTAACCCTAGCATCGTTAGGTCAACCTTGCATGTGTGCTTTGCCTGCTTCTCTTGCATGTGTTTCTTTTCCTTCCATCTATCTACATGATTTTTCTCCAAAAATAGTCTTTCTTTCTAGCTAGGCCTCCATCCAACACCTCCCTAATCTCTCGCATAGATAGAACAATATATTTTCCATGTAATAAAGGTTAACAGTAGTTAATAAGGCCTATTTAATAAATATGAACAAGTCAATGTAAGAAGACCTAATAGAATCTCCCACTTCTAGAAATATTTTCATCCATAATGTTCTTTAGAAGATAGATATAGTATAAATAGGAGTAGGAGGCATGAAAAAGCTTTGTCTTGCAAATTATTGTAATAGAGCACTCCTTTGTTAGGTGTTTCCCCCTTGAAGAGGCAAGTAAAAATTTCTCCCATTTCAATAAAGGTATCATTTTGGTGTGTTATTATTATAGTCCAAAAATGCCACATCTATGCATCCAAGACATTGGCCCATCCATTTGCATACTTTGCCAAAAATATTGTTGAGGCTTCCTTATAAAAAAACATATTTTGGATACTGTATGCACCATGTTTCACTAATAGCCTACATACACATGTGTGTTGCGTGCTATTTATCCCACATACACATGCTTGTTGCATGCTAGTTAGCCCACGTTTACCTCCAAAAGTTGCAAAAAATATAAAATTGCATGTATTTCGGTGGAGTTTATGGGATATGGAAGGTTTCCTAACCATTTTACCCCTTGTAGCATGTTAGAACTAAAATTTACACTTTGACTGCTAAAGTGCCAGCTTAGTACCCATCAAAACGTTTATGAGATAAGTCTTAAAATGTGGTGTCGAATGGATAAAAATAAGTTCAACAATGTCAAAACACAGGAAATTCTGGATGAAGTGCATCAACAAAAAAGGTCTTGTTTAACTTAGTTCAGGGTTTTGAGGATAAGTGTGGATATGAGGAAGGATTAGTAATAAAATGAAGTGAATCTACCACTATCTTCAGGATATGCCAGTAGACAAAGAAGAGAAATGCTTCATATACAAGAACTTCTTAAATCGAAGAAAACAAAACTCTGAGAATGTTATAATAGTATAACAATCAAACATCCATTGTCATACAGCTACAAAACCTCATTTGAATCCTTCAATGACAGTAAAATTTCAAAGTGAGATATATTAAGATGGAAAAAAAGAAAGCTAACTTCCATTAAACAAGATTTCATCAGATCTAATACATAAAAACTAGAGTAGGCTTTGTTTCATTAAAATCAATAAAAAGGTATTTTACATCAACCATTCGAACATGAAAAATAAAATCAATTTTAAAAGGGTGGATCAACAATGAAGAGCAAGAAACAGGGCAAGAAACAATCTACAAAGTCATTCCATTAGGCATGGAGTCAACACATCCTACAGTTGAAAGGCACTCAAGCTCATACCAGACCAAAAGGGATATAATTTATGGATGGAGGTATAAGAAATATAAAAAAATAAGAATATCATTAAGCAAATATCCTCTCTGCAAAAATGACTTAAAATATAGCTATAATAGAGACCATGAAAGGAGGAAATTACTACAAATCATTTGCAGCACATGAATCTCCTGCCTCATGAACAACCATTGATATTCAATGCTTACAATTCCATTCAAGATATATGACAAGATAAAATAATAATAAATAACACAAAGTCTGATAAACAATTCTCATGAATCTCTAATGGCAGAAATGCCTACAACACATGCCCTCAGGCTTACAAATGAGCAACTCAACTACTCCTCTAGCTCTCTCCTCCTTTGGATCATGAATCCAACCCCTCCTCAAGATTTCCCTCCTTCATTAAATAGAAAATAGTATCCAAATATCCTTAAGAGGTCGAATCCCATATCTTTCATTGGATTCTAGGCCTTGGAGATAGGTGTAAATAGTCAAAGAGACAAAAACCCAACAAACTACTTATTTTCAGGAAATTGTTGGAATTCATTAATAAATTGTTTCCAACTCACTGCATGGGGTCTTTAATGGAGCTAAAACTTAGGTCCAGGTGTCCCTTGACATCTAATCGAACCCTGATAAGTCATTTGAACCCTCCTTGATAGGTGGCAACCTCCTAACAATGCGACTATAGAACAATTATGCAAAATAAAGAGTTTGCAGCACATTTCATAGCGCACTGGTGTTTTAATTGTTTTTCTCAAATTCCAAATTGGGCCAGCCTAAAATTTGGTTAGAAAGTCAACAAGGATATCATATTCCTCCACAAAACATTTCATAGAAACCCACATCATCGTTTTGGATGTATGATTAAATATGTAAAAGCAACTGCTACATGAAATTCTACAGCAGATTTCGTAGCACCTGTCTCAATTCGCAATGCATGAGCCAGTTCCCAACGCCAAAGGAAAATCAAGTATCCAAAACCTTTATTTACCTCCAAACAAGACAAACAATCTCATGCAGTACCTGATGGCTATGAGGTTGATGCTGGTAATTTTAGATTTGCACTCAGATGCCTACAAGTTGCCTAACCTCCAACCCTCTTCTTCCACCAGCTCGAAGCGCTAGTTCACAACACCAAATCAAACATAGCTTTCACACTTTAATGGATTTATAGTGACAAAGGGGATACTTTGTGTACAACCATGGAGGTGTGACCTGTGAAAGTAATGATGCAAAAGAAATCAAGGTGTGAATCATGAGGAATTATCCTTATCATGATGGATAATTTCATGACATCAACACCTATACATCCTATGTGTTAACATCTGTCTCCATAGGAGATGGAGACCTCCCTATGAGGCTCCAAGAAGATTTGTATACTACATGCCTTATCCATTTCATCCATGCAACCTATACTCCGTCTATGATGTGCCACAATCAATCTGTGTTGCAAACTATGAATTGTTCATGCCTTGAGATCACTTTCTTATTGTTGAAAACTGACATACCAAATCACTGAAACACACTCTATGCAAACCAAATGCTTGCATAGTAAGCTTATTTATATACATTCCTACACTAGTATATCCAACTGAGCTTCTTTTCTTAAGTATAATCAGATTTCCAGTGAAGCCATGCAATCATTTGGCTAGTAAAGCAAGTTTCTTATATATTGCAGATGAAAGCATAAAAATAATATAACCTTTCCAGCAGAAAATTCATGAATGGTTCATACTTAGAGCTGAAAATTCTTATCAAATCCAAAGCTGCAACATAAGGAGCCTTCTGAAAAACTAAGTCCATTAAAAAATCTACTGGATCACGGAGCTCATGGTGAAATCCTAGTTGATTTAGAAGATAAGACAACTCATGTGCAAAATCTGTTACATTAAGTATTTTTCTATTCTTTTGTTATGAGCTAAAAGGTGCATAACTTAGGTTGATAAAATCCTCCAAATCAACTACCATTGGATCAAGGATATTTATTTCGTCATGATGTTCTAGCTAGAGTTTGGATTGTCTCTGCATATTTCCAGTTTCCTTCATTTATTTCAAGAGCCCTCTGACTAAAATAAAATTGATCTTCATGATTTGTATCTAGATAAAAAAATATCTTCAAATCCATAATAATCGGAAACAATAGTAGGTAAACATTCAACATCCTGATTATCATGAATAATCTCTTCAACTGTGGAATTTTCTTCAACATAAGAAGATCTTCCATGATTATAAGATCCTTTATACAACAAATCAAACTCATGATAACATTTTGGAAAGAGGAAGTCAGCTGAAAATTTATCTTCATAAAATGAATGAAAGGAAATATGGAAACTCTTCAAAGCATTGACACTGGAAACCTGGAGATATCTACACCAAGCATGAGTTTCCCCATCCAAAAAATATCTAAACAATTTAATGAGGAAATATTCATGTACAACTTTAAGCTTAAGAATGCACTCATGAAAGTCTAATAAAAACTTAGTTGGTACTTCCCAATCCTCTCCTATAAACCCAGGAAGGAAACCTTCCCATTCATCTCTATTAGGAACTGGATTTGGAAAACCTACTATCTCTAAAAAATTATAGAAAGCATACCTCTGAGATAGGATCTTGTCCATTTCAAAAAAATGGAGTCTCCAATAGATATATGAACAGTGGAGTCTCCATGGTGAAATATAAGCAGTCTAAAAGTGTCTAGCTTCATTTCACCACCCAAATATAGATCGAATCATCATAGTTCACCCAGGGAAGGCGTCTTCATTGTTGTCCCCAACAACGACTCCAAAAATGTTAGCACTGAAAGTTACAATTTGACTACTAAAGTGCAAGCTCAGTACCCATCAAAACGTTTATGAGATAAGTCTTAAAATGTGGTGTCAAATGGATAAAACTCAGTTCGGCAATGTCAAAACACAAGAAATTATGGATGAAGTGCATCTGCAAAATATGTCTTGTTTAACTTAGGCCATGGTTTTGAGGATTAGTGTGGATAGGAGGAAGGCTTAGTAAGAAAATGAAGTGAATCTACCACTAGCTTCAGGCTATGCTAGTAGACAAAGAAGAGAAATTCTTCAGATACAAAATCTTCTTAAATCCAAGAAAAAAAAACTCTGAGAAAGCTATAACATTATAACAATCAAACATCCATTGTCATACAGCTACAAAACATCATTTGAATCCTTCAATGATAGTAAAAGTTCAAAGTGGCAGATATTAAGATGGCAAAAAATAAAGCTAACTTCCATTAAACAAGATTTCATCAGATCTAATACATCAAAACTAGAGTAGGCTCTGTTTCATTAAAATCACTATAAAGGTATTATACATCAACCATTAAAACTTGAAAAAATAAAAAAATAATAAAAAATAATAATAAAAAAAAAGGTGGATCAGCAAGAAAGAGCAAGAAAGAGGGTAGCAAATAGTCTGCAAAGTCATTCCATTGGGCATGGAGTCAACAAATCCTACAACTCAGGGGCACTCAAGCTTATACCAGACAAAAAGGGATACAATTGATGGATGGAGGTATAAGAAATATAACAAAAACAAGAATATCATCAAGAAAAGATCTTATTTGCAAAAATGACTTAAAACATAACTAAAACAGAGATCATGAAAGGAGGAAATTACTACAAATCATTTGCAGCTCATGAATCTCCTGCCTCATGAACAACCATTTATATTCAATTCCTACAATTCCATTCAAGCTAGATGAAAATATAAAATGACAATAAATAACACAAAGTATGATGAGCAATTCTCATGAATCTCTAATGGCAGAAATGCCTACAACACATGCCATTAGTCTTACAAATGAGCAACTCAACTACTCCTCTAGCTCTTTCCTCTTTGGGATTATGAATCCAACCCCTCCTCAAGAGATCCCTCCTTCATTAAATATAAAATAGAATCCAAATATACTTAGGAGGTCAAATCCCATCTCTTTCATTGGATTCTAGGCCTTGGATATAGGTGGCAACAATCAAAGAGACAAAAATCCAAAAAACTACTAATTTTCAGGAAATTGTTGGAAGTCATTAGTAAATTGTTTTCGACTCATTGCATGAGTTCATTAATGGAGATAAAAATTATGTGCATGTGTCCCTTGAAATCTAACCGATCCTTGAAAATTCATTCAAACCCTCCTTGATAGGTGGCAACCTCCCAACAAGGCGAACATCCAACAACTATGCAAAACAGAGAGTTTGTAGCAAATTCGCAGCGCACTAGTGTTTTAATTGTTTTTATAAAATGCCAAATTGGGTGAGGATGCAATTTGGTCAACAAGTCAACAATGATATCATATTCCTCCAAAAAATGTTTTAGAGAAACCCACATTACTGTTTTGGATTTATGAATAAATATGTAAAAGCAACTGCTACTGGAAATTCCGCAGCAAATTCCCTAGTGCATGTCTCAATTCGTAGTGCATGAGCCAGTTTGTAGTGCCAAAGGAAAATAAAGTAGCCAAACCCTTTTGTGACCTCCAAACAAGACAAAAAATCTCATGGAGTATGCGATGGCTATGAGGTTGATGCTGGTAATTGCATATTTGCACTCAGATGCCTGCAAGTTGCCTAACCTCCAACCCTCTTCTTCCACCAGTTCGCAGCGACAAATCAAACATAGCTTGCACACTTGAATGTATTTATAGTGAAAAGGGGGATACTTTGATTACAACCATGGATGTGTGACCTATTAAAGTAATGATGCAAAAGAAAACAAGGTTTGACTCATGAGGACTTATCCTTATCATGATGGATAATCTCATGAAATTAAGACTTATACATCCTATGTGTTAACATAGCCCATCCCCAAACCAAATAACCATCTTCTTCTCATATAAAAATATTTCTTAGGGAGTCATTTAGACATATGAACAAGAGAATAAGAAAACTCTACCAAAATCCTTTCCCTCTCATTGCCCAAGATTTGCATCTTTCTCTGAGTTTTAGCCTCAGCTTTCCCCTACAGCCATTATCCCTATGCAACCCTTCCTCCTTCCCTTGATGGTATTTTGGTTGTGATAATCTTATGTGATATTGATTCACTTGGGTCCACGACAAAGGAGCCTGGACTTGGTTCATAGAGAGGTGTTCACAAGCAAAGGTTGTAACCTTTCATCTTGAATTTGAATAAAAGAGATTATCTTTGTCCCAAAACCCTATGTGTACATGTTCATTTTAATTTGAGAATTTATATTTATATTTAGAATTTTAAACTGATCATTAGAGATTTTATATGTTCTTGCATTGTATTCTTAACCCCTTACAGATCATCCTTGGAAGGAGATTTGTGATCTAGGAGGCCATAACAAGTAGAAGAGGTCTACATCAACCATAACGATTTAAGGTGCACTCATTAACCCTCTCTTCTCTCTTTCTCTTATAGCTTAGTCTAGATGGTTTTGGGGTAGATTAAAGATAAGCCAATATTTTAAGGGAGTTATCACTCTATCTATTCCTTAGACCCAATTTAGGGGGAATTTCCCCGTAGCAGAATTGGTGAATCCACTAGGGAGTTTCTCTAGGGTCTTCATGGGAGATTTTGGTTTGATTTTATTTTTCATTTTATTTTTGAGTTTTCTGGGTCAGTTTGGGTCTCTAGTCACCTTCCAGGTGCCTACCAGCCTCACTTTCCTAGCTGTCTATCAAAACTTTTTTATTTATTGAAAACTTGCAGAGGTGTACACACCTTGTCCTCTATATAGCACATGTACATACACATTATACATAGTATATAGCCCGCATACATACACAGGCTTCTCATGCATAGCATGCGTCTCTGTGTTTTGGAAGGGTTTTTAAAAAGACTTTTTCATTCCTAGCAAGAAGCTATTTTCTTCTCAGGACTTCCTAAACTCTTGGGTCTCTATTGTTTGTGTTTGGTTGGGTTAAAGACTTAATTTATCTTGCAGTTTGTAAAGAACCCTCATTGTTTCTTTATTTATTTTATTTTCTTTTAGGGTTTAGGGTGAACTTACAAGCGTTATCTCCTCTCGTGGATTCCAACGAATCCCTACATTATGGAGAAAAATGAACATATTAGGGAAATGGAAGAAGAGATGGAAAAGTTGATTAAGGAAAAAGAGTAGAATGCACAGTTGGCCATGGTTCCACTAGATGCAGTGCCCCTGATAGGGATAAGAACAACATAATTTTCTACATCAACATCAACCTCGGCACAAACTTTATATCCCTCAGATAAATTGGTGAAATCTATGGAAGACATGTCAATACAAGGAGAAGAAATCAAAAAGTTACAGGAAGAGGTAAAGTCATTACAAGAACAAAAAACAAGGGTCGAGACTTGTCATTAGGAAGAGATACATAAATCTCAGAGGCTCAGCCAATGACTACAATAGTTAGGAAAATAAACAGCCATGGCAAATGCCTTATCCAAAGCTAAGGAAAATATATGGATAGACATCAATAAATCCATGACAGAGATTTGGCCCTCTATATAGATCATCTTTGAGCAACATGAATTAATTCAGAAAGCTAGAGGATCCATTGAAATCATTAAGGAAGAATTGGAAGAAAATCCAACATAATCCACATATATAATCAAGTTTATAAACTCTAAAAACAAACATGAGTTAGAGGAGTTGGAAATACAGGACATAATTGAAACTATCCTGGAAATAAAAAAGGTTATAACCAAGAAATGCCTCATGTTGCAATTGGAAGAAAAATATCAAGTTATGGACATAGGTGTGTAGAGGTTATTCACCAAGTTTGAGGTGATAAACAAGAAAGGAATACCTGGTTTGTTATTGTTAAATGACATGTTAATCACCTTGCCTGATTATAACCACAAATTAAAGACAGTGGCAAAAGACAATTCAAAATTTGCAGGAATACAAGGAAGCATCATTGAGAAAGAATTCCCGGAAACATTGTAGTTTGATTTGAACATTCAGCATGAAATCAAACACATTTTCATCACCAAACCCATTTTTTCTAAATAGATAGAGATGGATGAAATTTAGATAAAATTACTCAAAATATCATTCCCAAGTAAAAAGAGGTGGGACAAACTATGCAAATTACTTGAGTAAAGAGGAGTTCTATTTTTCAGCAACAAGGACCAACAACCAAGCAGAAGTCAAAGGAACAGATCATCAACAACTTCCATCAAATCAACATCAGAAATCCAAGCAGATCTAAAGATTCCTATATTTTTGTAGTTAGAGATACAATTACTTTAGATATACCTAAAATATATCTTGATCATTTATGACAGGATCCTTTGTAAATAAATGTATAAATAATTTTCCTTTCGAAGTATTGAGGGTTGATTTTTGCATTCAAGAAATCTACTTTGTATCATTCAAGAGGATCAACCAGTAATAAAAAAGGCTCTTTCACAGGATTCTCGTGTCAAACTATTGGTGAAGTGCATCTTTATAAGTTCATGTTTTCTTTCTCTGTTTTCATTCTTATGTGTTTCTTATTCTAATTATTCAAAATAAGGTTAAAGAATAGAATTTATTTCAATATACTCTATTTCTTAATTTGAATGAATTTTATGTTTTCAATTGAAATTAAGTAAAAATAATTCTTAATTTCTCTCTCTACTTGATGGAATTCCTCTCACTTCTTCCTATTTATTTCATCCAAATTTACTAGATCCAAACAGTTTAACTATCTTTCCCTATGAAGAAACTTTATAATAGTTGAAACAGATCCTTATTTTAAGAGACAGACCCTATAGCCGAATGGTAATGTAACCATTCAATCAACCAAATATTTCAAACAAACAAACAAATCCTGAACTTGCATAACTAGCCTAATATTTTAATCCAAACAAATATAAATCTTACAGAGAGATCCCTCTCTGTACCTGGTAGGGCTAGATCCTAGCTTCCAAAGTGGTTTTGTGGTTAACTCTGTAATTTCTTCTACAACCTCTATAAATTATAGAGCAATAACATAGTGGCAACCTGTTGGTAGCCAATTCACATTTTTCATTGTCTCATAAGCTCCCTACACCTATGTCTTGCGAACTTCAAGTTTTCGTCGCATAGACAAAACTTTCATTTCTTGAGACTTTTGCACATTTGTCTTCGTAAAGTTTTCACGACTGTACACGTGAAAACTTCTCCATTTGAAGTCACATTTTGATCACTATCTGGACTATCATGATCTTTTTAATCAATGTGCTTACTGCGCTTACCTTTGTTTATCATTGTGCAGCTGAAAGAACTTTTGAATTGTATTCACTGGTCATTCTTATATTGATTGAGGGATTGAGTTTCATTGAGTTTGCAATACATTAATCTTGGGATTTGAACTTTGTATGACTTGCCTGATCATTAAATATTTGAAAATACATAAGGTTTTGATTAAACTTTTTATATACATGTGATATAACCCTTATGATAAGTTTCATAAACTTATGCTTGTCGACTATATGAATTCGGTTTGGCACTTTGGTTGAATGTTGATTGATACATGGGCACATATATAATTTTGGTGTTAATCTATACGATGAATGTTTTGAACACTATGATAAGTGTTGGCATGTATTGGTTGGATTTTGATTAGTTATACACATGACTTGATAGATAATCCATCATTACGATTTGAATGGCTATGAAATTGGCGGTGGTACTATTGACAATAACTCTTATGCATGGCAGAAGCAAACTCTATCACCCTCACACACTTTGCATTGATGTTTGCCTCATTACCAAGGTTACCTCTATTGATTTTTGGGAGAATCTCTAAGCCTACTCTATTCAAACCCTTGTCCCTTAGCCCAGCTCTTGGTGTGTTATATCCTAGATCCTGAAGGGCCAATTGAACCCTCATGATTTTCAGAGTTGGTGTTGGTTTCATTTTGCCAGAGAAAACTGCCCCGAATTTGCTCCCAGAGTCACATTTTTTCATGAGMGATTCTGGGCAAATGGTGTTGAATCAGATCGAACGGTTGAAAACCCAGAACCGTTTTTAGCCCCTTTACCCTCATTGCGRGCGGTTTYMTCAGAAATTGAGTGGATACAGAGWTCTAGCTCTCGTTTTMCAGGTCAATTTTTCAGTGGYTGGAACATGCGTTTTGARTCTGTGAGCATTTGCCAGAATGCTTATCATYTCTCCAGACYTGTGCTTCAAATCCCTTCTGCCTGTTCAACCTTGTGCTTCAAMTTCTTGTTGAAACCCTTGATCATCTCAGATTCATCAATTAGTCTGTCAGAAGAAGCATTTTCTTTCTACCCTGGTATGTATCTTAACATCATTTCTAGTTTTGTGAGTCACCAGGATTGATATAATAATTTCGTTTTGATAAAAATAGAAAGATTTTCAATTTGATTTGTTCATAGATTTTTATTAGATTGTAATGGTTAGTGGTGTGGATTTGATTTGATTTATTTAGTCAAAATAGATACTCTGCTGTCAAGTGGAATTCGTTGTATCTATTTTAGACAGAGGCCGTTTCTCATATGCCAGTTTTGAAAAGCAATCACATTTCAATTCGATTTTGTTATGATGTATATGCCATGATTAGCAATAGTTTTGATATGGATTCAATTCATAACGGTTATATTCAAGAGGTTAATTCGCATTGGATTATTCCACCATGTTATCAATTCGTTTGCAATGAATATGCTTAACGATTTATTCCTATAATTAAACTCAGTTGTGATTCCCTTTGATTATTTGCCTAGTTTACAATTGTGATCTCTGTTGATTCTATTACGATCCTGTCTATGGACTGTGCTAGAAATTAATCACGAATTTGGCTGGGTTGATGTTGATTGCATATGATTTCGTTTTACATATAATCATAACAGTCTTTCCACCTGTGCATTTAATTGAACAATACGAATCTGTTGTTATATCATGACAGCTATAACAATTGAATGATTATCATGATAACTATTAATAATTCATTTTTAAGGTTATTAAAAGATGATTCGATTTTATTTTATTTGATTGAGATCTGGTCCTGTTGGTTATTCTTGACTAGCTACAGAATAAGATGATTCTGTAGCTGAGTCTGTGGAGTCAAAATTTTACTGTTTTCTTAATAAAATATTCTTCTAACTTGATTTTTGGTGTCTATTGTAGGCAAATTCGAATTGGCAATGGATATGAGGAGCAGTTGGAAGATATCTTAAGGATTTTACTTGCATTTTTAGTTACTTAGTTTAAGGGATTTTGGGATAATTCCCAGATTGTGTAAAACTGTTTACTATTATTCACAAGGATGTTTTACCTTGTGAAAAAACCTATATAAACCTATGGTTTTGTAATAATTGACAATCCTCAGTTGGGGAGAACAAGGATATGTATTGTTGATTCAAACTAGAGCAGAATTGATGCGTTGTTATAGCTTTTGCTTCTCAATACATTGACACTTTGTTCTAAGTTTTGTATATCATTTTGGTTTCTGGTTTAGTATTACTTTGGTATCTAAATCGAATTCAAGTGATATAATTTCTTATTATTATGCATACCTTGTTACTTCCAATTTGATAAAAGATATAACAATTAAGGATTTAGTTTATGAATGATAGCTTTGTCTTCTTTATGAATTGAATTATCATATATGAATTTGCTGCATAATAGGTTTCCCTTTTGCATGAATTCATAATCTGATAACTGTTATGATTTCTTTTATGTCTTGTTTGTCCTGTAACATACTTCGAGAAGCAGCATAGCTGATCATTTCCGAAAAGCTTAAGGACTGAACGGTGTGAATTTCTTCCTCCAACCAGCTTAAGAAGTCATCATACACAGGACAGACTTGGAGCATTTCCAGGTCAATTAGTATTTAGTTTATTGCTTTTATTAAGTAGTTTAATATAGATACAATTTTGATTTGTTTTAATTTCAGTTAGCTTACCTTCTTATTCATAAATCATAAAATCAAAAAAGAATTATTTTCGTTGTCTTGGGACAGCAAGCAAATTAGTTTCACAGGTTTATTCAAACCTGTAGATTGTATGTAATGTATATTTGTGAATAAACTGTAATTAACTTGATAATTAGATAGTTGATTTGAGTTATTATAAGAATAGTTAGTAGTTTGTAGATAGAATAGTTAGCATGGTTTATAGTTTAGTATATTAGTTCCTTTATTTGTTTTATTAGTTTCTAGTTACTTTAGTTTAGATCTCTTAGCTCAGATCAACTTTTCTCTTTGGTTTTCTTAGGAGACCTTAGAGCGGCCAACGGAGCCGTTAAACTCGTCGGGGTGGTCCATTCCAAATGGCTTGGGTTATTTAGACAACCCCGGACCGGTTCCACTCTCCCAGTTGACGGACGGTCATTTTTGCCCGTCAACACAACCATACTGGGGATGAACAAATTTTCAACTTCTACATATTATTTTCCCTAGTAATAAAACTTTATTTCTAGACAATCAAGGATTCAAATCTTTAGAAATAAATGTTCAGGGGTTGTAAAACTTTGTAAATAATTAAGTAATGTTTTTAAAGTTTTAGTTGTGGCTCCAAAAATAATTCACACCAGATCTCATCCTGATCCAGAACCTATAAAATTTGTAGATGACCCTGAAAAATTGTTTAGGAAAAGAAGTTTAGTAGAAAGTCAAGGGAGCAGTAATCCCCCTCCTAGGGAAATCTCTCTCTCGGAGAAATTTGTCACAATCCAGGATATTCAGTTTGATATACCATTTGATCATAATCAATTCATAATCAAATTTGAGCGTTTCCTAGATGAAACAATATTATATCAAGATATTATCCAACCCAATACACTGAAATACAATCTCTTGAATTAGATCTTGATCAACAAATCCTTCAAAATTTTGAGAAGTTACAAGATCTAGCATCAAATTTTGATCAATCTTTACATGAAGCCTATATTCAACAATCTTTTGAACTTTTTGCCATGACCATTTATGCTTCATATATTAATTCTCAATTGATTCATCATACATCTACCAGTCCTACTTCTTCTATATTTTCCACCAGTTCTCCAATAACTTCACATACAGTGATCCAACCTATTATAGGATTTCCTACATCTACACCTTCCACAAGTTCTTCTTCTATCCATCCTCCTATAGCAATCATGGTGGCAAGATATGCTCTCCTCATTTTTGTTGGTCCTTTACATAATATGCCCCAAGACTATCGAACTAAGATTCATCAGTTTGATGGCACTAGAACTATGACTACACAACAACATGTTGATAAGATGAATGACTTTTTTGACCTGGAAGAAGTAGATGAGGAAGATGTCAAAATGATATTGTTTTCCCAAATCTTAAATGGACAAGTCAAGAAATGGTTCAAAGCCTTACCAGATTCTAGTTTGAATGGAATTACTGCTTTGCACCAATCATTCATCAACAGATGGAAATTTAAGAAAAATCCAATTCAGATTTTATCTGAATATGAAAGTATTAAAAGATCCCCCAAGGAAAGTGTGCAGGACTATTGAAGTAGATTTAATAATATTTATAATGCAATTCCAACAAACATTAAATCCCCACAAGGTTTATATTTGATTGAATTCCCTGATGGTTTTGATGCTAACATGTATTATCAATTGAGAGAAAGAAACCATGCAACCTTGGAAGAGATGCAGCGAGATGTTGTGAGTGTAGAGGCCAATATGTTAGCTAAGAGGGATAGACAAAGAACAAAGAAGAGAGTAACTATAAAAAAAGAATCTTCAACCTCTTCTATTGATGCAAAAATAGACTCTTTAGTCAGAACCATTGAAATGATGATGGATAGGTTAGACATTGTTGATAGGACTCCTCCTAGAGAAAATCAACCTGACCCCCAAATCCAAAATCCTAAATTTATGGGAAACTAACCCCCAATCAGATAAAGAGAACAAAGAGGTCCAGATCAACAGATCGGACCTTCATTTCAAGAAAACTATGTTGATGAAGGGGAAGAAATATTTGAAGGCCTTGAGGATGTTCACATCAACTTAATGGGAATAAATGATAATGATTCTATATTTCTCACTCAATAAGAACATGATCTTTTCCTTCTTTCACAAACCGAAATTGATCATGAGGAAATAGAAGATTATAAATAAGGTTTTGAAAATGAAATTATGGAGTTCCATAGGCAGTGCAATCTAAGGAGTAAGAAATCAACTGATAATCCTACCAAGAAAACTCTCGATAATTCCACTAAAAAGACAACTGAAACTTTTGCCAAGAAAATTCATGATATTCCTCCTAAAAAGAACACAAAAGTTCCAACCAAAAGAACATTTGATATTGTCTCAAAAACAGCTCAAACTAATATTCCCTCTACCAGTCAGCCCAAAGATACTTCACAAAAGGAAGTGGGTGAGAAACAAGATGTTCCTAACTCAAATAAAACTCAAACATCATCCAACTTTGAAAATGAATTAGCAAAACTCAAGATACCCATTCCTCTAATAGAGCTCATGAATAAGAATGCATATAAATCACAACTGATAAAATATCTGAACATAGAGGAAGGTACAAACATAGAAAATGTTGATGATGATCAACCATAACTATTATTTGTGAATGAAGTCGATGGAAAACTTGAAAATGGAACTGTACCCCAATTCTACATCAGTTTAAACATTCATGACAAAACTATGCACAATGCAATGGTTGATTCTGGTGCTTCCCACAACCTTATTCTTAGAGCTGTTATGAAAAAATTGGGACTTGATATCACTAAACCATACAAAGATTTGTATTATTTGTATTCAAGTAAAGTAAAATGCATAGGTCTCATTAAATATTTGGGTGTTACTTTAGCACAAATACTAGTCAAGAGTTTGGTAATGGACATATTTGTTGCTGGTATACCTCCTAAATATGGCATGTTATTGTCTCACTCATAGGGAGATAAGTTACAAGGAACCCTTCAACTAGACATGTATTATGCTACCATTCCATTTATTGGTCAACACGAGAGATTATATATGGAAATACTGATGAAATACATGTTCATTAGTTAGGATAAACCACACAATTATCCCTTATATTTTGTTCATTCAGACCTTGATTATTTCATTTTGTACAATGATGGAGACATATGAAAACAAATTTCCAATTTAGAAAATGATGTTTATAACATTGAAGAAGACAAAAAAATCATTAAAGAAGACAAAACAGTTATGGTGGAACTTGATAAACAAAATGAACCTCTATGGAGCTTAGATTTTGATAGGGTTATTAGTAAGGAAGAGTCAAGAGTAGGTGTATGGGTCTCAATTTAAAAAACCAACCACTCAGAAGGACATTCCTATAAGCTAAACTTCCAATGTACCAACAATATAGCTGAATATGAAGCCTTAATGTTAGGGTTACAACTTTTAAAGAAGCTTGGTGCCAAGAGAATTTCAATTTGTGGTGACTCTGAACTAATAATAAAACAGATCAAAGGTTAATACTCTTCTAAACACCCAATATTGAGAGCTTACAAGAATGTTGTCCTAGAGTTTCTAGAATGCTTTATTGAGTATGACTTATCAGCCATTCCCAGAGACTAGAACATTCTATTTGATGGTCTAGCTACCTCAACAAGTACCTAAAAAATACCTTTCCATCATAATCGCCAATACACAGTTGAAGTAAATAACATACCAGTTGTCTCGGATAACATCAAATATTGGCAAGTTTTTGGAAATGATGATCAAATTGAAATTTTTTTGCAATCAAAGAATGAATTTGAATGTGCCAATATAGATGCATATTTTGAGGATGAAGGAGAAAGTGTGGATAAGATACAATCAAAATAAATAGATCAAAAACAAGAAAATTTGGAAATATTGCAATTGAAAGATAATGTTTTGCCTAGAGGGTTAGTCCCTTTAGAGGAGTTGTTTGATTTTAATGATGTATCCAAAAAGCCTAAAATTGAACCTATTGGAGTTGAAGTTGAATACTGCAACATAGGAACTGAACAAGAACAAAAAATGATTAAACTGTCTAAATCTTTACCCCCTACTGAAAAGAAAAAATACATAAACTTGTTCAAATAATTCATATATGTATTTGCATGGAGAAATGAAGATTTGAAATCTTATGACACCAGCATTATACAACATAAAATTCCTATAAAAGAATACCAAAAACCTTTTAAACGAAAACTTAGGAGGATTAACCCAAGGTTGATGCCTCTGATTGAAAAAGGGATCAAAAAGATGTATGATGATAAGATCATTGTCCCATTAAGATTTTCTAAGTGGGTATCAAATTTGGTTCCAACTAGAAAAAAGAGTGGGGAAATTAGACTTTGCATTGATTTCAGAAATCTTAATAAAGTCTCTCTCAAAGATAACTACCCTATTCCTAAAATGGATCACATTTTGCAGAAGGTGGTTGGGTCCAATAGAATTTCTATATTAGATGGTTTTTCTGGTTATAATCAAGTTTTATTCCATCCTGAAGACCAAGAAAAAACAACATTTACTACACCTTGGGGTACTTTCATGTATGTGAAAATGCCTTTTGGCTTAATGAATGTTGGAGCTACATTTCAAAGAGCAATGGATATTTCTTTTGTGGATGAAATTGGCAGGTTCATAGTTATATATCTTGATGATATCACTTTTTTTTCAAAACCAGATGAAGAACATGTGCTCCACCTAAGAAGAGTCTTTGAAAAATGCAGGAAATTTGGAATCTCACTCAACCCAAAGAAAACAATATTTGTCTTAGAAGAAGAAAAAATGATATGACATATCATCTCAAAGAATGGAATAAAAATTGATCCTGGTAGAATTGAAGCTATTCAAATGATATATCATCCTAGGAACATAAAAGAAATCCAATCTTTCATTGGAAAATAAATTTTCTCAGGAGATTTATTCCCAATCTAGCAGAACTTCTAAGAAATATAACAAACACGTTGAAGAAATACACTAAAATAAAATGGACTATAGAATAAAAACATTCATTTGATCAAGTAAAACAAGCCTTAACACAATCCCATGTGTTGATCATCCCTGATTTCACAAACAATTTCCTCATTTTCTCATTTTCCTCCGAGCATACTATTGCAGCAGTGCTCTTGCAGAAAAATAATGAAGGTCATGAACTACCTATTTATTTCTTTAGTCAATCCTTAAGAGATGCTACAATGAAATACAATATCATTGAAAAGAAATCATTTTCTTTGGTAAAAGAAATCAAAGATTTTAAAGTCTACATTCTTCATTCACATATAATTGCTTATGTTCCAAACTCTGTGGTGAAAGACATTCTAACCCAAAATAGTCCTAATGGGAAAAGAGGTAAATGGATTGTTGTTATCCTTGAATATGATATTGAAAAAAAACCTACCAAACTCATTAAAGGTCATGGATTAGCTAAATTAATGGTTGAATCTAATTTTCATGCTTTGGATATAAATTTTCTAGTTGAAGTGGATGAACAAGAAAAGAAGGCGACTCCACAAGTTTCAGAGGCTTTTTCATCCTCTCCCTGATATGAAGACCTGGATTTTATCTTACATCATTTACAAGATCCTCCTAGTTTGACCAACACTAAAGCTAGGTTTCTTAAACTCAAAGCTATGCAATTTTGTATTTTGGATGACAATTTATATTGGAAGGATCCTGGAGGAATTTTACTAAACTATTTACTCAAAGATGAGGCAGATAAATTTATGCAGGAATTCCATGAAGGATATTGTGGTGGACACTTGAACTAGAATACTACGGACAACAAAATCCTAAGATCTAGTCTTTGTTGGCCAACCTTATTTGCAGATGGTCATAAAAAGTTACCTCATGTCATAACTATCAAATTTTTTAAGGAAAAAGGAAATTGTTTCCTTTACCCTTGAAACCGATATGACTTGAAACTCCTTTTCAACAGTGAGGTTTGTATTTCATTGGAGAAATTCATCCACCATCATCAGGACAACACAAATGGATTGTTACAGCCACTGACTATTTTACCAAGTGGATTGAAATTGTACCTACAAGGCAAGCTACTGATGTTGTGATTATTAAATTTTTAGAAACTAAATTCTTCAAGGTTTGGATGTCTCAGGAAGATCATCACTAATAATGCAGCATCATTCAAATCATAGAAGATTCTGGAGTTTTGTAGAAAATATCAAATTACTTTAGGACACTATACTGCCTATTACCCTCAAGGGAATGGATTAGCAGAGTCTTCCAACAAAAGTTCGGTTAATATCATCAAAACATTTTTGCAATATAACAAGAAGTCATGGCACAAAAAGTTGGTCAATGTATTATGGGCTAACAAAATTACTACTAAGAGATCAATTGGAATGTCCCCATACCAATTGATTTATGGAATGGATGATGTTTTTCCCACTTCTTTAGGTGTCCGTGTTATGAAAATACTGCAGGAAGTATAAGAAGAACCTAATGACATCCAGAGGAGAATAAATCAGACCATATAGTTGCAACAGTCCAGAGAATAAGTTTACAATAAAACTCAAGTGATCCAGGAGAAAATTAATAAGATCTATGATATAAGAACCAAGGCTGATGATTTCCATATAGGAGACAAGGTGTTGAAATGGGATTCAAGGAAAGAAGAGAAAGGTAAGCATGGAAATTTTGAGAATTTATGGAAAGTTCCTTACATAATTCATGCTTATAGAGGAAATAACTCATTCTTGATTAAGGATTTAGATGGAATAGATCTGTCAGGTGGACCTGCCAATGGAAGAATGCTCAAGAAATACTTTTCACTTGAATAGAAGCAGTTCTCACTTAAGATCATTGTAAATACCATTTTATTTTCTATTGTGATGAGTGGGTGACTCATATCAGAAAGTTGAATCCCTAAGAGAAGGACCTAAGCTCCTGATCAGTTGTCACCAGGTTTACAACTACAATAAAACAAATCGTATGTAGAAATTACTAGAGAAGATAATTCAAGGCGACCGGTCACTGATTCTTGGCACCTCACAGGGAGAGCACCATCCTCAAGTGGAGCCACTGTTAGATTCCTATATTTCATAGTATCAAATGGTGATTGAATATTTCACTTTTAGTGATTTTATATTGTAAATAATATTACATTCTGCAAATGATTTCCAAAAGAAAAAGATAAAAGATAAAAAAAAATTATGAAAATTTAAAGAAGGTATAAAAGAAAAGAAAATAAAAAAGGAAAAAATAAAATAAAAATAAAAAGAGAAAAACAAGAAAACCCCATGAAAAGAAATAAGTTTGAATCATACATTATAATCATTATCAAACATTTTTAAATTTGCATTGTTAGGTTAGAGAATACGTTTAGCCAAACTGTTTAATCTTGGCTAAAATAGTCAGGTAGAGGAATAAATTAATCCAATTGTTTAAACTAGATTAATTAGTTAGATGCATAGGATAGAGCATAGGTTAGATGTCTTTTCCCTTTATAGAAAATTGAACAGGGTCTGCACATCAAAATGCACCCTAAGTTGATGAAAATAAGTTAGTTTAGCATAGGAAAAATAAATAAGAATGCAAAGATTTCAAAAAGAAAACTTTTTTCTTTATGGAGCATATTTTTATTCAAAGTGGCAAAGTTGACAAGACATTTTGTCTTGTAGCACATTATCTTCATGCAGATCTCCCCCGACAGCACCACCCTTTTCCCGATAAATGACCCTAAATTGCTTTTGGATCCCCCTGACCTACCTACCTTTATCGACGGAGAGGGGGGTTTGAAAAGTGGTTTTCCTAGCTCCAGACCCACATAATGTGGCACCTCCTCATTGTTTCACACCTGACTCTCCTATTACCACATACCACTGGCACCCCCCTCCGAAATCCTCCTAACAAAATCCCGATACCACTTAATTTTCCCGCCACTACTTCCCCTCTCCCTACATGACACCTGGTGCACCTCCTATCCGTTACCCATTTAATTTTTCCTTGTGACCGATAGTTGTCTCGTAATGGTCCCACGCCCTAACGGATATCCATGTGGATATAAAAACCCTCATTACATTGTTTGTTGACTAAGAACCCGTGAAGACCACATCGAGCTAGTTGTCATACTACCACCGCCATCTCTTACTTTCAAGATGCGAGCTATTTTCCTAGTAATTACAACGTTTCCAATCCTTTCTATGCTTAATTTGTCAACTATGGCTCCCAAAGGAAAGTATGTCGACAACTCTGAAAACCCAATGGTTCCCCCTCTAGTTGACCTTGACCACATTCCTCTGGAAGACAGAGACTATAAAGTTGCAGAGCCGAAGTGTGAATTCAATTTTTTCAAATTACATTGTTGGCTGAAGGATATTTTCCTCAACCAGAGTGACAAAATTGGACTCTGGGAATCTAATTTACCCCTCTACATGTTTCCCTAGACTTACCGTTTCCCTGAATTCGTCCTCAAATTCCAAGCCAATTATCTTCCAAGCCAAAGAGCCATTGCCTCTCCCACTGGTGAAATTATGTTCACAATTACCCTTGAGACCATTGAACAAATGCTACAGATCCCTCAAAATGACTCCACCACCCCTTTCTTTGTCAAAGCCCTAAATGAGTTATACCAAAAATTGTCTTTTCCCCAGAGAGCCCAAATATTTGAAATTTTCCTTTTTGAAGATGCCCAATTTCTTAAAAACATCCACCATACCCCTCTTCTAGTTTCCCAGAAAAAGCTAATCATATTATCTCCATGCTCTCATGTCTGTTAGGCTATTATTTCGATGAATGGGTAGATGAACCTATTTTAGGTTTTCTGCCCATTTTCTCTACAAAAGAAAAGGTTTTTGTGAAGTTCAATTTGAGTCAATTCTTGGCCGACAACATTCATGAAAACTTTATTAAGTTTCCAACTGAAGGGATGTTCAAATATTCTTCAATTCTAGTTTATATGTTCCTATTCTATCAAGCAGACATGTTTCCTTTCGCATTCTAGAAGCTAAATGAACAAGGAATCCCATTGTCAGTCATATTTTGGACTTCATTGGTGAGAAATAACTCAGCAGAGTACAATTTCAAAGATTCCATTGATCAGTTCATCTATCTAGCTACTTATTTGTTGAGCAGTAGTACAAAACCCAAGGTTAGTGAAGAGATTCAGAAGGTTTTACACCTAGTTGATCAAGCCAAGACAAGTAATTGGTATGTATACCAAAATTATGCAGAAATAAGGGTGTATGGATGTGAGATTCCACCATACAGGTTTCCTAAATACCTCCCAATGAGGATTTTTGCATTGGATCACATAAGGCAGATGATAAATTCAGATGAAAATAATTTTGCAGCAACCAAGAAGAAATCTCAATTTAGAATCAAAACTCAGATTGGACCATTTATTTGCAACAGCAGAGCAATAGGTGAAGAAGAAGACGTCCTCTTAAGACATATGAAGTTTCCTCTAAGCTTCACTTGGTCATATGAACCATTTGGCATCATTTCTGAGATGACGACCAAACAAAATACCACTCCCTATGTGCATACACAAAGGCCAGATATTGAAAAACACATTAACCAGGATGAGTGGGAAGAGAACACCTTGCAAGAAGCAGAAGAGCATCATGTATCTATGACCGCTTCATAGACCATCACACCTCCGAGACAAGAAGAGAAAAGTTCAAGAAATGAAGACTCTGCTTCAGACACAGAGATCTCAGCAGATGATTTTCAATTGTATAGGAAGAGGAATAAAACCATTCATACAATAGGTTTTCTTAAAGAGGGAGAAATGTAGTCTACAATAGTTTTGGAAGGACCACACTCTTCATCTTAGTCAGAATTTTTTTTTGTAGGATCTCCATCATCACTAGCTTCATAAAGAAATCCAAAAGCAACTCTAACTATTGAATCAATTCATGGAGAAAAGGAGTCAAATATTTTTGACAAGTAAAAGGAAATTAAACAAAAGAATGAACTTCTTAACAACTATACTTATACTCAATTTTCGAAACAGACTTCCACTACTCAACACAGAATTTTGTCAGCCTTTGACATAGATAAGGGAAGAATGCAAATGGAATTCTTACAGGCACAGGTCCCCTATCCAAAGACAATAGTTTATTACAAGAAAAATTCTTTTGAATTTGATGTAAAGGATGTCCATCCTATTGATCAAATGGATATGCACAGAAAGACAAGGGAGATGATATTTTTAACCATGAAAAACACCTCAATGGTAGCTTCCAAATTACAGGTATCACGAAATAATATCCAGTCTCAATTAAATATTGAAAATATATCTTCTTTCACCAAGGATAATAAGATAAAATCATTAGAAGAACTAGTTCTCAAAATTTTATATGACCCAACTAATGTCAAATCACAAGAAGAGTTGATAAAGAAGAAGAATGATTATATAGCATCACTCAGGAAATAGATGAAACTTCCAGCAACAAAGGATTCACAAATGAAAGAAGTAGTTGAGACATAAATCCAAAAAGAAGAAATGTTAAAATTGATTATGGATCAAAAAGCATAGATTAGGGAAATGGAAGCAGAGATGGACAAGTTGATTAAGGAAAAAGAGAAGAATGCACATTTGGCCATGGTTCCACTAGATGGAGTGCCCATGAGAGGAATACGAACTATTAGCACTCTATAATTTGCCTAAGGTTGTTGAGGTAGTCACAGAGGCAACATCAAAATCGCTTTGAGTCAGGGATCTAGCCCTCCGAGACTCAGAGAGGGATCTCTCTGTCAAATTTAGATTTGTTTGAAATAGGATATTAGGCTAGCTATGCAGAATAGGATATGTTCTTGGAGTTTTCTGGTTGAGATAGAAAAAGAAGAACATTGGGCTATGGGAGTAAAAAATTAAAGTGTTGAATGAATGAATAGATAAAACAAACTATAACCAAGCAGGGTAATCATATCAGTGGATCCTTTAAATCTTATAAAATGGGAAAGGAAGAAAAGACAGAAATTCATTTCAAATGCAGAGAAGATCTCATCCGAATTCTACATTTCAATCATGGAAAGAAAACACAGATATTGTTTAGAGCCAGTACAAGGTGTTTAAGAACAAATCCCACACATTATCTTCGCATAAACAATATAGAAAGGAAAAAGAAGGTGAACATGAAAAATAGCAGGTTACATAAGAGGATCACTTCACCACTTAAACATGACACAGGAATCTAGAAATAGAAATGCCTTTGTATTTCTTCATGACAGTGACTTACAGTATTTGAAACATTTCACAGTGGATAGGAAAATCTCCCTGTCATATCCCTGCCAGTCTAACCTCATTCACCTTGAAAGCATAGGCTTTATAGCCTTTACATAAAAAATAGATATCCTATTAAATAGGAACTGAAATACTAAAAATAGTACAATATCAAACAGTTTATGTTAGAAAAACAGGACCGCAGAGCAATAAAATAAAACAAATGCAGAAATAAAACATAGAAGACACACAATACAAGAGAGACACAGATTTATGTGGTTCACCCAGTGTGGGCTGCATCCACCAGAGAAATTGCCAGGTCCTTCCTTTATTATTATCCAGCAAAATGAAGGGATACAACCTACAACAAAACTCGTTGTAACTTCCTCTTCTTTCTCTCACAGTATCCTCTCTCAGAATACAATATTCACCATCAATCATAGCCGTGATACATTTCCCTCGTAAAAGAGGGTTGCCTTCTAGGGAAAAAAACCCCAACATAATCTCTACCGTTAGATCTGCAACTTATAATGAACGGTCCAGATTTACAATGAAATTACAATATACTTTTACAAGGCAATTTTTTCTTCGGGGGGCCGCTTGCCCCTAGACCCCCCAGCAGGGGGGATAGCCCCCCCAGACCCCACAAAGGGGGTACCCCCCCTCTGCACTCCCCCACGTGGAAGAGTGTACATACTTCTGGGGTGTAAATACTTCATGGGGTGTAAACACGGCTAAAAGAAAGGGCCTCTGAATCAGGAAGATAATCAGGCTCCACAACCAACAATCTCCCACTTGGAGACTGATCTCAACAACTCCACCACTGCTGTATATGATGGACTCTGAACCTTCTTGGACCTAGCAAATTTCTCATCTTCATCTTCATTCTTGAAGACCAATTGAAACTGAGCAGGAACTCAGTTTCTCCCTGGTTACTCCCTTTGTTAACATGTCTGCAGGATTCTGGCTAGTATGTATCTTTTCCAAATTCAAATTTCCACCTTCCAAAGTGGATCGTATGAAGTGGTACCTCAACTGTATATGCTTAGTCTTCGAATGGAAGGTTGAGTTCTTTGCAAGGTGAATGGCACTCTGACTGTCACAGTGCAACCTGTTGTTCTCCTGCTTCTTTCCCAATTCTTCCACAAACCTCTATAACCAAATCATCTATTTACTAGCCTCTATAGCAGTAACATACTCTGCCTCTGTTGTTGAAAGTGAAACAACCTTTTGCAGTTTTGAAATCCAACTTACTGTTGTTCCACCTATAGTAAAAACATACCCTGTGGTGCTCCTCCTGCTGTCTTTATCACCTGCC
>ML777362.1:1009655-1022873 GCA_009831015.1 Picea engelmannii
CATGACCAAGCCATTCCATCTTTCTGGCAATGAGCACAAGATTAGAAGAGCCCTAACCTCATCATCAAAGTCCACTTTTACAGAACTTAGTTGACTAGTAACCGTATTAAATTCATTTAAATGATCTACAACAGACCCACCTTTTGATATCTTCATATTAAATAATCTCTTCATTAGAAATACCTTATTCGACGTCGAGGGTTTTTCATACAATTTGGACAGCGTGTCCATCAAACCCTTCGTTGTCTTTTCTTTCAAAATATTGAAAGCCACTGATGCTGCCAGGCTCAGACGTATCATTCCTAGAGCCTTTCTGTCAAGAATCTCCCATTCTTCGTCCTTCATGGCCGTCGGCTTCTTTGCTACTCCGCTCAATGGTAGGAATAGATCCTTCTGATATAAATAGTCTTCCATCTACATCTTCCATAACTAGTAGTTTTGGCCGTTAAATTTCTAGACCCTAAACTTTCCATATTCTAACATTGCTCCCACTCGAACCAGGAACCCTCTTTTCCTGCGAGTTACCTTATGCTCTGATACTAGTTGTTAGAAAAACAGCACCGCGGAGCAATAAAATAAAACAAATGCAGAAACAAAACACAGAAGACACACAATACAAGAGAGACACAGATTTACATGGTTCACCCAATGTGGGCTATGTCCACCAGAGAAATTGCCAGGTCCTTCCTTTATTATTATCTAGCAAAATGAAGGGATACAACCTATAGCAAAACCCACTGTAACTTCCTCTTCTTTCTCTCACAGTCTCCTCTCTGAGAATACAATATCCACCATCAATCATAGCCGCAATACATTTCCCTCATAAAAGAGGGTTTCCTTCTAGGGAAAAAAACCCTAACATAATCTCTACCGTTAGATCTGTGACCTTATAATGAATGGTCCAGATTTACAATGAAATTGCAATATACTTTTACAAGGCAATTTTTGCTTCGGGGGCTTCGCCCCCAAACCCCCCCTTTGCACTCCCCCACGTGGAAGAGTGTACATACTTCTGGGGTGTAAATACTTCATGGGGTATAAACACAGCTAAAAGCAAGGACCTCTGAATCAGGAAGATAATCAGGCTCCACAACCAACAGTTTCCACAAAAACAGGATCGGATCCCATATTAAAGGGCCAAAACCCTATCAACAATGTCACTTTCGAATTCCTTCTTTGACAGCTGGGAAATCTTGGCCAAAAGTAGAAAAAATCCCTAAAAAAAATTGAATTGTCCGCCATGAAAAACTTGTCGAATTTCTGTGAAAAGGGGTCCACTTACACATCTGTTTCTCTTTAATTTTGACACCTGGGAAACAACTTAAGAAGTTTATTGTATATGGGCATGTTCTGGACAAAAACCTCTTTCGGTTTCACCAAATTCACCTCCAGCTCACTGAAACACCTCCTGCAAAATCAGGACTGCAACAGGAAAATGAAAAACAGAACAGATGGGCCTTGAAAATATCTTTGATTCTCCCAAATGGTGGCACCTTTGAAAAATATGGAAGAGGTGTATGTTATTCAGCCTGTGCTGAAAAAAATTCTCTTTCGGGTTTTTAAAATTCATCTCCATTTACCTAGAATCCGCTTTGGAAAATGACATGCTGAATAGGCAAAAATGGGTGAAATTTGGGAAAAGCAGTTTTTTTGGGGATAGGTGGTATTCCAGACCCCCCCTAGGTGGTAAGCAGTTTTTTTGGGGATAGGTGGTATTCCAGACCCCCCCTAGGTGGTAAGCAGTTTTTTTGGGGGGGGGTTTGCTGGCTTGTGGAGCCGACACCTATCCAGGGGTGGTTTTATAATACAACCTCATTACAGACCCTCCCCCCCCCCTCCCCCCCCCCTCTCGTTAAGTTTTGGATGGCAAGGGGGGGTCCGAAATTATTTGTGGCTGTTTGATTTGGGTTTGTGGGATGTGATGTGATGTTTAGATTTAGGATATGTTTGCTTTTTAGTATTTTCATTTTTAATTTTTTTTTTATGTTTTGTTTTGTTTTCATTTATTTTAATTTTGTTTTATTATGTTTTTTATTGTTTTGTATGTTTTAATTTATATATGCTTTTTTTAATATATGTATTAAGTTACATGTTTTTTGATATTTTTTTATTTTTAATTGTTTTTATTTGTTTTTTGTGTTTTATATGTATTGTTTTATTTTATATGTTTTTTATTATGTTTTTAATTAATGTTTGCTTTGTTTATTAGTTTATTATATTTTGATTAAAAGGTTTTATAATTTGTTTTAATTTGTGTGCATTTTTTTATTTAATGTTTGTTTATCATTCTCATTAACTAACCTAAGTACTAACTAACTTAAATAACTAACTTAATTATTTATTAATTAATTAGTTAATAATTAACTAATTAATCATTAATTAGTTAATAATCAACTAATTAATAATTAATTAGTTATTAGCTAGTTTAACCTATTCTAACTATACTAAAATTATTAATTAATCTAATTAACTTATTGTTCTTTTTGTTTATCCTAAGTTTGATTATTCATTGATGGGTGGCGGGCGAGATGTGGCCAAGGGACAAAAGGACAAGGGAGTGAGTGGCACAGAGGTGGATGAAGGATGCAGAAGAGGTGATGTAGGGTTGAGCAAAATGGATGGAGGGGAAATGGAAATAACCGAGAGACCAGCAAGTCAGATGTCTTCATCACAGGGCAACGCCAAATAATAGCTGAAGAATCGGGTTACCTATGATTATAGGACTCTAACAAGAACAATAGAATTTTCTACATCAACATCAACGTGTTGACGGGCGAAATTGATCGTCCGTCAACTGGGAGAGTGGAACCGGTCCGGGGTTGTCTAATAACCCAAGCCATTTGGGATGAACAACCTTGACGGGTTTAGTGGCTCCATTAGCCGATCTAAGGTCCCAAGAAAACAAAAAGAAAAACTACTCTAAATTAACTAATCTAACTAAAAATAACTATTAAAACAAACTAAACAAATCTAACTATTATATATACAATCTACTCTCTAATACTATGCTAACTCTAAGAAATTAAATATCTAACAACTAACAGAAATAAATCTTATTCACAAAATGTACAATAATTACGATTTACAGATTTGAATGAAAACCTGAAAAACTCATTAATTTTCTGTCCTAAGACAGAGAGAGATATTTTTTGTTGATTTTATAATTTTATGAACAAGAAATAAAACAAAAACTAACTAAACTACACAACTAATACACTAACTTTAACTACAAATCTAAACTACACATATATCTAACTAAACTACTTAAATTATACTAACAAATAAACTATTAATAAATCACAAACTAACGTGGAGAAACACTCCAGATTTGTCCTGCATGTAATGATTTTCTTCGCTGATCGGAGGGAGGAAACCCGCACCGAATTATCCAGGAGCTTCTCATAAACAATAAGCTGCAATGCTCTTCAAATATGATTACAGGACAAACAAGACATAAAAAATTTACAACAACCTTATGATTTATAAATCTTCACAGTTAGATAAACCCGTATGCAAAGATCTATACGTAATGATTCAATTAACGAAAAAGAGAAATATGTGATTCATTAACTGAAACAAAGTAATTGTTGTACTTTTAAAAATAATGAAAGAGATTAGATTATGGATATCACATTAATCAAATAATATCATCCTGCAATAGATTATGATATCTAAAGTAGTCTATAATCAACAACAAAGTGACATGCATAAACTTGAAACAAAAGATTGATATTATGAAAACGAAAGCTGTAGCAAAACATCAACTCGTGTCTCAGTTTGTATTAGAAATCCATAGCCTGGTTCTCCCACAAGTGAGGATGCTCCTTATTACAAAAAATAATAAGTATTTAAAGACCTTCCACAGGGTAAAACATCCCTGTGGAATTTATCAAAACTATTTACATAAAATCTGGGAAAATATCCCAAGTCTGACTAAACTAGGAACCTAAAATAAAAACTAAATCACATAAATATCTCCTAGACTCTCTTGCAGGTCCAATGCAATTTGGATGTACCTGAAAGGGGTCAAAAATGAAGAAGTTAGGAGGATATTTTGTTAATGAAAATGATAAAAATCTAATTCTAAAGACTAGCTACAGAATCTTGCGATTCTGTAGCTGGTCTAAATCAGACACAGAATCAGCATTAAAATCAATTAAAATCTTTGAAAATATATTCAAAATATCAAAAGATATTTGATTGCTAAAAATCCTCATTCAAGTCAACACTTGTATGTAAATCGAACACACTAAATCGTATTCAACCAAATGATAATAGAGGTGGGTACGCTCTGTTCAATTCGTTACCAATTCAGGTATACAAAATCATATCGAATAGTAATGAAATCATTTCTTATCAAATTGAAATCGATACAGTTAAACAAATCATAGGCAATCGTTGATGTTGCCTCATCAACAGGAAACACGATCGAATCCATACGAAAACAGCAAGATCATTTTCAAAATGATATAACTATATTAACATAAACCAACGATCCATGTCATTAGCGAATCAAATCTAAACTGGTGTGTAAATTAACTCAAATGAAATCATAATAGGATCAATCAGTTGATAACAGGGTGTGTAAGAGTTGTCCAATCGTTTGTTATTTCTAATTGGGGCATACAAAATCGATTGATATTCAATGTAAGTATTACTAACATTCATTTCAAAATGAACTATTAACCGAATTTGACAGAGATAACATGTGTCGATCTGGGTTTAACCAACTCGTTTTGAAAATTAAAATCAAACAGAGCAGTATCAAGTCTATTTTTGATATGAATCCAACTCATAAAATCAATCGTACTAACTGAAGCTACACAACAATCTAATCAAGACAAGAGCAAATTGAACAGTTGGAGTTTAACATAGTCGTTGTGAATCAAAACCGTTCCATGATTCGGGCGTAGATATCTTTTACACAAGCTTAAATGAGAATATTGTTTCCATACAAAACAAAGTCGTTCTTTCCAAATCGGAGTCAATCAAAGTTGTATTCCTGATTTAGAAGATTACATCACATCAATTCAAACTCACGAAGTCGTTCCAAAATCACAGCATACAAACTAAATCAGAGCCGATATAATCCAACCATAACGAAATCATACCAAATCAAAACATGATCGTGCTCTAATTTTAGCATAAAAATCTCCTGTACAGGTCAGATACAAACAAAATCCAAGCGAAAGCAAACAATTGATTTCGTTAACTCACACCAAAAGTCAAACGAATCAAAACAAATGAAAACCAATCAATTGCTAAACTGGGCATGGCCAAATAATTTAACCAAATCATAACCTCATTTAATTTTAGCACAACGAAAACAATGTACAGGATGAATCACATAACCATTTTCGGTATGCCTATAACAGAGTCATTTCGAACAATAGACAGAGCTATTTGAAAACGAAACTCAAATCATTATATTAATCCTAGCAATTCACAAAACGAAATTGATACCTAAATTCATACCTGGATGACGAGCAGACAGCTTGATCATGACATTTTGGAATTTTTTACGACTGTAGATGATTCGACATTCCTAAAAATGATGGAACTAGTGGTTTTCTGCTTCCTATCATTTTCTTGAAGCTTGTCCCTTTGGCTGGTCAACATTGCAACTTGGTTTTCCAATGATTGAATCTTCGACTGTAATAAGGGAACATATATATAGTATCATTCCAATAACACATCACATTGGTCACATGACAACTGTCCAGGCTTCGAAAATGCAGGTGAGGGTTTGGTTACATCGTCGAGGGTTTCGTTAGATAGCTTGATCCCAGGGTAGCTAGGATTGTTCCTTAGGCAAGGGGGTAGATTAGAAACGAATTCATAGGGTGGCTTGGAGCACAAACCTTGGGAGTAAGGATACTCACTAGCTAGGAAGCGTTCGATGTCAGAGTTAGAATTTTCATTGAGGATTATGGGCTTCTGCTCAGCACTAGGTTTAGGTTTATTTCTAGCCAGTCTTGAGATAAGTCGAGCATTCTTTTTACCTTTGCCATTGACAGTAGGGTTTCCCTTGACCTTTTTGCTCACAGGATCTTTTTATATCCTCAGCCTTCTCAGTTATAATGTCGGGTAGGTCGATGTCAGGGTCAACCGAGGGTTTAGGAGAGGGCGGTAGGACATGGAAGGGCACGGGTGGCTCCACCTTAGTTTCACTAACCACAGGCTTGTCAACTTGGATGGGCTCTGCCTCAGCAAAACCATTTCGAGAAATAAAAGCTTGCCAGCTATCACCGTGAAGATTTAAGTGATGAACAATGATGAGTCTGATTAGGCCATGGTGGAACAAGCTACTATCAGCCTTTTCTCTTTTAAACCTCTTAGCCATTTTATAAATACTTCGCTGGAAGTAAAAAGGCATATTCAATGGATAACCCATAAAATTCATTAACAGTCAGAGGTGATAAAGAAAGACTAGTCCATATCGACCCTCACAAGTCACGAATTGTTTAACCACCATCAAAAGATCATGCTATCTTGGTTTAAGCATGGAAATGGGCATACCTCCGTCATAGGATGTGACCTTTTGTGAGACGAATAGTAGTGGCCATGGTACCTCTTCGAATTTAGAGTTTTTGAACCATTGCTGGCCCATGGCTGCTAACCCTGTGGTAGAGCTAAGGAACTCTTCATTCAGCTCAACCTGAATTTTGCCTACCTTGGCCCTTCAGCCATCAAAAGTCAAGGCGAACTGTTGTGCAACAAATAGATTAAAACCCTCAAACCACTGTACAAAGGTGAGCCAACCGCTATCCTCTAAGTATTTCCGGACATTGTCGAATAGTAGCAAGGCTTGACTACCGTTTGGCTCAATTCGCACCACCGGTGCCATGGAGAAGAGCACACGGTAAGTCTGGGGTTTGAATCATAGCATACACAGGAGCGGAATGCACGAAGGGTTACCCGATGCTAGCATAGTTGAAACAGGGCTAAGGGAAGGCATTAATGACATCGTGCGAAGCTGGTGGAGCTATTTGCTGGCCATGCAAAATAGTCATTACCAAGGTACAACCGCCGACGCTTTCAATGATACAAATCACAACGCACATGTGTTATAACTATGCCATTTCAATCAATCAATTGAAACCTTTGGTAAGTGGATAAACCATGCACACAATCAAACATTATTCCATAGTTTTAAAACCAAACACATAAATTGAAATCAATACCAATGTTTCGACTATGTGACATGCGTTTTATAGAATGATTCATACCAAGAATTTAACCAATGTGCCAATGCGTTTTTATGTATGAACTAGGTGTCATATTAAATGATATATATCAAGGGTTTAACCATAACACCTATGTATTTTTATGAAACCAGTGGTAAAGTATATCAAATCAAAGAACATATAAATCCAATTACCAATGCATCACAACCTCGATTACTCATGAAACAAAATTACATAATCAATCAAAGAATGTCTAATGAGTACAGATCAAAAATTTCTGCCAACTGCATAATGATAAGTAAAATGTAAGCGCAATGGGCATATCGACAAGAAGGATAACGACAATTCAATAATGATTTTAATGCGACTTCGAAAGACCAAGTTTTCACGCTTACAATCGTGAAAACAAAAACGAAGGTAAGTGTGAAAATATCGCAAAAATAAAAGTGTCGTTTATTTGAGAATTGCGACGAAAAATCAAGGTTTGCAAAACATTGGTGTAGGCAACTTATAAGACAGTGGAAAAATGTGAATTGGCTGCCAACAATGGTGACATACTGGTAGAAGCAGTTATCTCTGCCAAAAGGACAAATTCAGATTAGGACAACAAAGATAATTCCAACTCAAAATCAACAACCAGAAAATCTTATCAACATCATCATTAACCAACTATTCCAGCAGTGTTTTAAAAGATGAAAACAGATAACAGTCTTAAGACCCGTGATTCACGATATTAAAGATAAAATCTCCAATACTGTTGACAGAGCCATTGCTGCCAGCAGACATCCATAGCCTCGACAGGGTTGCCATTTAACGCACTCTGACATCTGTATCCTGCCAAGAAGTTCTAGATCAGAATAAAGGACATTAAAGAAGTTTCTTATTTGCAAATTTTCATATACCCGACATTGCTTCGCTGCCAGCGGGCCTGTTCAGTACCCCGGCAAAGTTGTCTTGGCGTCATGCATGCATTTACCCGCTTCTAGTAGACCTATTTAGCATCCCGACGGGTTTACAAGCACTTCCCACAACTCTTATTAATTTATTTTCTTTCATCTTTTTCAAAGATATATAGTTGAGCGGGGTGACGTTGAAAATCATGACATTTTAACATATTTTTTAGACCTCATCAAAAATTTTTAGAACCGTCCTTTATTAAGATCCAGAGATGTTTCATTTACAAAAACAACGTCCTAAGGCAGGGAGACATCTTTCGAGTCATTCCCTTAAGGAATAGGGACAGCGTAAAAATATAATAGATGATCATGACAAGCTTTACTTAAAGATCGAAATCAATCAACTTCTTTCAAACAACGGACTTTTGCCAACACAGATATAAATTTCAAAAATATACTATTGATGTTTATACAAATTTTCTTAGCAGTTATTTCAGCGAAGGAATTTTCTATTGTATTTATCTGAATAGCTCAGTGTACAGGTATGTGTATTTCCATAAAACACAAGATGATAAATTAAAAGGAAAAATCAAAAACAAAAAGCAAACGAAAAAGCAAACAGAAGCAAAATATGTACATAATATACAAGGGTTGTCATCAAGCAAAGTATCGTTTCAAGGCTTGGCCATTCACTGGATAGGTGTCAAGATGCCCCTCAAGATTTTGCAATCAAAAAGAACTGGGACCCAACTTTTCAGCAATCAAAAACGTTCCAAGCCATAAGTTTTGAAATTTTGTATGCTCTCCCTTTCCCTCATGCGGTTTATCCAATTTCAAGACGAGATCGCCTACTTCGAAATTTCTATCAGAAGCAGAGTTAGAATTGAACCAGCTTTTAACTAATAGTTGATGCTAATCTAACTTTTGTTTAGCTTGGGCTCTTACCTCTTCTAGCTTCATCAAAGCGTTAATTCGGTTTTCTAAAGGGGGACAATCTTCTTCTTGGATTTTCTATGACAACTGTAGCGAAGGAAGAAGGATGTGAGGTGGCAGAATTGCTTCTCTACCATAAACGAGAAAAAAGGGGGAGTTACCTACAACAGATTTTGGCGTTACCCTATCAGCCCACAGCACGTTCAACAGTGCATTGTACCAATTTTTGTGATTTTCAACCACGGTTCTCTTGATAATTTTAATCAAGTTCTTGTTTGTTGATTCTGCCAATCCGTTACCCTGTGGGTAATAGCTAGCAGAATACTTTAGTTTGATTCCTTTTCCCAAAGCGAACTCACTCATCTCAAGAGAGGAAAAGTAAGAAGTGTTATCGAATACTAAACAGTCAGGGATACCAAAACGAGTGATAATATTCGAGTTTAAAAAGGCAATTACCTGACTGGTGTTGACAGTTCTTAACACGACAGCTTCAGACCATCGGGTAAAGTAATCTATGGCTGTCACAATAAACTTGTGTTGTTATGAGGACGCGGGGTTGATTGGACCTATGATATCAAGGCCCCACTACTGAAAAGGAGAATCTACTGAAACGGGCTACAAAGGAAAGGTTGGTTTCTGTAACCACCCTGACGCTTTCTGACAAATGATACATTTACGACACAAGGCATGGGTGTCTCTAAAACTCATGGGCCTGTAATAACCGGCTCTTAAAACCTTATGGGTAGTGGTGTCACCACCAAAATGACCACCAGCTTCTCCTGCATTCAACTCTAGCAAGACTTTTTCTGCTTCGTCCTTTTCAAGACAGCGCATCAATACGCCGTCAAAACTTTGATGAAACAGGATACCATTTACCAGATGAAAGTAGGCGGACTTTAATCTCAATGCTCTTCTTTTAGCGGGATCCAGGTGACGGGGGGCTGACCCATGTTCAAGACAGAATATTATATCGTCATACCCAGGACTGACAGGGTTTTGTACGCAACAGATTTGATTTTGATCGTGTTGTCCTAGGTTTGACGTATCGCTTTCTTCTTGCTGTCCTACTATTGAATTAGCAACTAACTTGCATAACCCTTGGCCTCTCACTATCTGAGTTGGGATGATTTCTAAGTCATACTCCTGCAAGGAGGTGACCCAGTTAGCTCTCTTTTCACCTAGTTCCTTCTGCACTAACAGGTTCCTAACGGCTGGGTAGGGTACAATGACTTTCATCCTTGACTTCAAAAGATAGGACCGGAAGTGCTTGACTGCTTTGAAAACAGTGTAAGATTGCCGATATACCACTGGGTAATTAAGTTCAGTGCCTTTGAAAGTGGAGCTCATAAAGGCAATGGGTACTTCATTGTTCTCGGCATTCTTTTGGGTTAGGATGGCGGCATAGGAACGGTCAGAATCAAAAGTATAGAGTGTAAAGTCTTGAGAGAAATCAGGGCTCATGAGAGATGGAGCGTCTATTATGGCCTTCTTTATTGCATTAAAATCTTGATTTTATAGGGGTCCCCATTGATATTGGGTGTCTTTCTTAATTAGGTATTGCAAAGGTCTGACCATTTCGGACAAGCTGGGGACAAATCTTCTCACAAAGTTAATATGGCCTAAGAAAGACTGCATAGATTTTTTGGATGTAGGAGAGGGAAGTTTCACGATGACTTGAGTCCTTTTGGGGTTAATAATCGTCCCTTTGCTTGACACAATAAATCCTAAGAGTTTACCCTGTTCTACTGCAAATATGAATTTTTTAGGATTCAAGGAGATGTTGTATTTACGACATCGCTGTAGAACGGCTCGTAAGTGAGCTAGATGATCGCTTTTGTTTTTAGAGAATATGGTAACATCATCTAAGTAAACTATGACGGACTGATTGATTAAGCCTCGAAAAGCGATGTCCATCACTCTCTGGAAAGTGGCACCAGCATTAATCAATCCAAAGGGCATTTTTTGATAAGCATAAGTGCCCCACGGGGTACGAAAGGTAGTTTTAAGTTGGTCTAGTGGAGACATCAGGACTTGGTTGTACCCTGAGAAACCATCCAGTAAAGATAGCCTCTCAGAAAAAGATACCTGTTGAAGGATCTGTTCCATGGGTGGGACAGGATAGTTGTCTTTATCAGACGCTCTATTAAGGTTTTGGAAATTGACGCAGAGACGGATTTCCCCACTTTTCTTCCGAACTAGGACAAGGTTAGAAACCCATTGAGTGTGCCTAACAAAAAAAATTATCTTAGCATTTAGGAGCTCATTCAATTCTTTTTGAACGGTCGGTTCGAGCTTAGGGTGCATTTTCCACAATTTTTGTTAAAAGGGTAAGGTTTAGGGCTTCATAGGAATGACATGCTTTATGATGTTAGGGTCGAAAGTTTTAAGGTCATCATATGTCCATGCAAAGACATATTTAAATTCTTTGAACAATTTAATAAATGCAACTTTTTCTTGTTCAGAACATCCTACCCCTAGATTAATGCACTGCGGATTGTCCTTAGTTCCTAAGTTTACCTTTTCATAAGATAACGAGGAACTATTGGTTTTACAGTTGACTGATTTTTTGAATTTATCTTGCAGATCATAAAACTTCTCTAATCTAACTACAGATTTATGGATCGACTTTACCATGTCCTATGAAGATTCAGGAGTTCTCAGATCTGGTATTATCGTGAAATCGCGCAAATTGTCGTCGTGTGTGTGTTCGTCTATCACCGCACCTTGAAAGGTTTCTTCCATGTGCAGAAAGTTAATAATTTGATGATCGTCGTCAAAGACTCTCCAGTTCATGATTTTGTCGGGAACGGATGGCTTGAACAACATCTCAACGGAGAATGCATCTTGGGACAAGCCTTCTACAGGAATAAGTTTAGAAGCTACATTAGCTAATAAATCTGCTTCAGAGTTATTCAATCTAGGAATAGAATTTATATTGAAAGCATAAAATTTATTCATTAAATTCCATACCTCAGATTGGTAGCTTTTAAGATGCAGAGATAGACAGTGGATAGAATCTCTTCCCTGTCTAACCACTATTTTCGAGTTGCCAAAGACGGTTAAATTTTGATAGTTCATATCTAAATATTTTCTGAGACCTTGCAGTAAAGCCTCATATTCTACAGTGTTATTAGTACATTCAAATTATAACCTACATGCAATTAATGTTTTGTTACCTGTCGGATCGATAATGACGTAGCCCACACCAACTCCTTCTTTGGACTTTGACCCGTCAAAATAAAGAGACCAAATTTGATTTCCATCAGGTACATGAGACCGTTGCATAGAAGTTGTTGGCTGCACATATGCTACAATCTCGGATTGTTGTTCTGGATTGGTGATAGCTGAAGCCTCAACCATGAAATTTCCGAAGAAGGTGTCCATTCCTTGTACTTCGGGTGAATCAACAGAAGGTGTAAATGGTTCATTGGGATCATTCAAATCTGTGACCGTGAACTTAAGGTAGCATTCACGATTTATCTTGATCTTGTTAGGCTTGTCGTTTTTCTGGAAGCCATAGGTGAGACCAATCTGTCGCGAAATAACTGTGTAGCTATTCCGACCAGTCCCTGCTTAAAAACAGACCATACACTTCTGGAATATCCACAACAATTATATCAATGGCTTGATGAACCTTTGGGTTAGATGATAACCTAATAAGCACATTCTTTAGTTCGCCTATAACTTTAACATTGGTCCGATCAAGTTGTATGATTTTTAAAGTAGATGGTTCAACTTATGCGTTAATCTTCTAGCATACCGACCATGGCATCACATTGGATGATGCTCCTGAGTCTACCATACAATTGTTCACGTTTCTATTAAAGATTTTGAAAGTTAACAAAAATGGAGGTACATTTTTGCGAGTACTAAGAGTGGTAGCTTGAGGCTTTTTACTCGCAGTTTCTAAAGCTACTTTATCTACATTATTTACATTATTTATATTACTTACAGGAAGGCTCCCTTTATCTTGAGGATCGGGATTGTTTTTAGTGGAAGTCTTCTGAGGAACTTTGTTCTGCACAACCTTGTTACTGCTTGAATTACCATTTTTGCCATTCTCTGAGATATTTTGTAACATTTTTTGTAGCAGAAATGGAAATTTCAATAACTCATAAACATAAATGTTAGCTCTCAACTTTTTGAGATCTTCAACTACATCATAATCTAATTTGGGATTCACATTACTCTGTTTAGTCTCA
>ML777362.1:1036390-1100496 GCA_009831015.1 Picea engelmannii
CTGTGCTATAGCTCTCTGATATACGTGCGGGGTCCAACAGTAGTACTCAGCCCAATATCTCAGGGCACTAACTAAGGAGGATAGATCGTACCCTTAGCCGTACTACCCGACTACCTAGGTACTAGAGAGTATCTTCCCGAGTGTTGTTCTCGGTGACACTATAGCAGTCCGACGGTCGATAGGTTTATCTACAGAGGGCTTTAGGAAATCTAGGTTGGTCCGTACACAGGTGTTGTCTGATGCGCTACCACTCAAAGGGGTACCAACAGGGGTTACAAGGGTGGCCAATAGACGTGCGCTTAAGAACCACTTGTATTTCCTGCATGTACGAATCCCTCAACCGTGGGTTTATGCGCGTAACGACAGATCTCTGTGGCTTAAAGACGCCAGAATACGTCTCTACCCTGAAAAAAAATACCCACAATTTCTGCCAAGGAAAGTGCTCTGATACCACTTGCAAGATACCAGATATATAAAATATGTAGAACATAAATGAATGCTAGAAATGACAGAATAATAGTAAAATATCCAGCATAATCTTCACAATACACAGAAATGATATACGAAATAGCAACAGAAATAGCACTTTGAATCAGATAGCAATGTTCACAGGCCTCTTTGAGGGGGCAACCTCCAGTCGAGCAGCACTCTGTTACAATAATATTCCAAGCTAGGGTTCTCATACCCTCGACTCCTATTTATACTAAAAAAAATCATCTAGAGGAAGATCCTTCTAGAAGCGGAAGCTTCTATTAGGTCTTCTTACATCCGCCTTATTCTATTTTATTGAAAGGTCTTATTAATGTTGACCTTTATTACATCTGAATACATTGATCTACCTACGTGCGGGTTAGGACCTTAACATTAACTATCTTACCCTGTGAAGAAACTTTATAAAACCTGAAACAGATCCTTATTTTAAGAGACAAACCCCATATCCCAATGGCAATGTAAGCATTCAATCAGCCAAATATTTCAAACAAACAAACAAATCATGCTTTTTCATAACTGGCCTAATATTCTAATACAAAAAATTCTAAACCTTACAGAGAGATCCCTCTCAAAATCTTGCAGGGCTATATCCCAACTTCCAAATTGGTTTTGTGGCTACCTATGTCCTTTCTTCTACAACCTCGAGAAATTACAGAGCGATAACACTCTATAAGCTCTGAATCTACGGTATTGTGCATGGGGGAGGCAATTGAACTATCACCTCAACCTTGAGAGGATCGACCATGATCCTTGTTTTCAAAATGATGAAACATAAAATATGACTCGACATCACATAGAAACTGCACTTGTTAGGATTCAAGCTAATCCGATAGTAGATACATCGCTCAAAGATTAGTTGTAGATATGCTAGATGATCAGATCTCTTGTGAGAACATGATGCTAGATCATAGAGGTACACCTCAACTATGTGTTTGAGGTCATGAAAAGAGAACGACATGGCCCACTAAAAGGTAGCTCCAGCATTCTTCAGGACAAAAGGCATCTTTCAATACGCGAAGGTACCCCTAGGACAAATACAAGTTGTTTTATGTTGGTCCTCGGGTTTGATTTGAATTTGATTATATCTTGAAAAACCATCCATGAAAGAAAAGACTTTGCAACCCACACACTAATCAACAATCTGATCGATAAACGAGGTTGGAAATTTTTCTTTCGGGCAGGCCTTGTTCAAATCGTGGAAATCCATACAAACGTGAATTGTGCCTTGTTTATTTTTTAGAGGAACCGTGTTTGATACCCATTATGTCAATTGTATGAGGTAGATAAAACCAAATTTGATAAGTTTCTCTACTTCTTCCTTGATCACCGTTTCTTTTCAAGGATTGACCAGAAGAATCTTGTGTCGGACCCGTTTGGCATTAGGCTAATTTGTGATTTAGTGTTCGACAATTCCTGGGTTGATCTCTGGAATCTCCTCGTAAGACCAGGAAAAAACTTTGCAAAACTCCTTGAATAATTCGATGTAAATTTGAATCTCTTCGGGGGAGAAACTTCTCCGAAGAAAACATTCTCCACAATGCCATGGGTTCTAGAATTATTGATTGGAATCATTGTAGAAATTATTTCCGTGTTACCCTCGGCATAAACTTTGTGCATAGCTAGAGGATTGATAGGACAAGGGCTATCTCCATTCACGGTCAAAACAAACTCTCCTGCCTCTATTATCCTAAGCTCAGGAAGAAAAAAAATATCTATGTAGATCATCCCAAGGTCTATCGGGACCACTCATTGCCTCTAGAATCGCCTCATTGGAGGGAAAACCAAGTCTAAAGGATCTTGGGAAGAAAGAGAATCTTGAGCCCAAATAGGCTTGAGAACTGGATCTAACTCATGTGAGGGAGTCAGATCGGAGTTGGTCGAGGCTTGCTGGAAACTTTTCTATGCAACCTCAGCCAAGGATAAGGGCATGGCCATGCTAAGGTGCCCTATCCCTTCCATCGAGGCCGATGGGGAAGGTAGAGTCCACAGGTCATGAAAGTAAATCATTTTAAAATATTCCAATTGAAATATTGCAATCCTCAGCTAGTCGAGAAAAGATGATATAAACTTGACATCGTTGGGAGGCGATGGATAATCAAAAGTTACCATCAACGAAAAAAACAAACTGACACCTAAGTTGACAGTGCGATGTTGTGGGTTATTAATCATTAATTCTTTGGAATCCCACGATGAAGGGTCAGGACGAGGGAAGGAAAATTGATCGATAGTTACAATTTGACCTTCTTGTGGAAAGACCACTTCAACTTCGACACACACAGTTTTACCCCCTAACTGCATGGGGAAAGAAGAAATTATTGTGTGTTTCCTAAATGACCAACTGTCAAAATTCGTAAGCAACGTAGGCGAAAGAGACAACTCAGCCTAACCTTCTAAGAAGTCCTCTTACATTTATTATATCTAATTACCCATTTATTATATCTAACTACCATAGTGGGCCTTATTTAATAATATAGTGGACCTAGTCCACCTTACATTGAATGACCTTCACTATTATCACTATGGACCCTCTGGGCCCCCCCACTACCTCTCTAGCTACCTTACATTCCATCCCCTTTATGAAAGCGTTGTCATCAATGCTTGATGTACAACCATATACCAGGGTCCCATGGATAATCTTGGACCATAATGCTGAAGAAGACTGGAGAACCAAGGTCCCATGTAGAAAGGAAAGCCACCATGCTGAAGTAGTCCAACCACCATTGTAATCCAAGGTCCCATGTCCAAGTGCTCATGTGAACTCCCAGTGGAAGATTTTGGAACCCAATAACCAACTCAAAATGATGCTCCAAAGACTGACACCTGTCATGTGGATCCAAATAAGAATATCCATCCACATAGTGGAAAAGGGTCGTAGCAGAATCTGGAAGGAATAATACCATTGTAGAATATGCATGATGGACACTGGTAATAATCATTGGCTCTTGATTTGTCACATTGATTCTCTCTACAGAAGGTGGATTAGAGTCATCAAATAAAATATGAAATTGGTTGTCATCCCAGAAATGACAACTATCCATATACCAATCATCACAATCGGCCTCAAAATCATACCAAGCATATATTTCTTGATTATATTCATCCCTGAGGTCCTCCGTAAGAAATCTCTCCTGCATGTTATTCAATGAATCTTGAATACTATGAAAACTATCATTGAGGCCATCTGTGAGGCCATCTACAAATGCATCCAATTTGTCATCCAATGTGTGAAACAATTGGGCTTTGAATGATTTAAGAATTTCTTTCAAGGTTTGAGAGGAAATAGCCATCTGAGCACCCTATGAACTCTTCGATCCCGCAGCCGTCACGAAAAAACCCAAAAAATAGAACAATAACTTACGATAGAAAATCGCGGTTTTTTCTGGAAAAACTGTTGAATTTAAAATGCTCATAACTTCACTTCCCGAACTCCGTTTTGGCTGATTTTTTTTTTTAATTGGGTGAAATTGTGAGAGGAACTCATATCTGTAATTGTTTTGGGCAAATTCATCCTCCAACTTCCACTTGAATATATCTATAAATATAATCACCACAAATACTGAATACACAATAGATCCACAGAGAAAGATAGAAGAAACCACACTTTGATTATTACCAAAACCCTTGAGGTACGGCCAACACTGTACAATGGATCATATTATGGAAGGGATCCTCTCATGTTCACTTATCTCTTCAAGGGGGCATCCTTCTATTGAGATACCACTCCAAATACAAAATTTCTCTTCATCTCTCATTACATTACTTGAACCCCTTTATATAGTGCTACCATCACCTAAGAACATTCTAGAGGAGGAATCTTCTAAAAGTAGAACCTTCTAAGAAGTTCTCTTACATTCATTATATCCTATTACCCATTTATTATATCTAACTATCATAGTGGGCCTTATTTAATAATATAGTGGATCTAGTCCACCTTACATTGAATGGGCTCCACTATTATCACTATGGGTCCTCTGGGCCCCCCACTACCTCTCTAGCTACCCTAATGTAAGGTAGCTAGAGAGGTAGTGGGGGGGGCAGAGGGACCATAGTGATAATAGTGGAGCCCATTCAATATAAGGTGGACTAGATCCACTATATTATTAAATAAGACCCACTATGGTAGTTATATATAATAAATGGGTAATAAGATATAATAAATGTAAGAGGACTTCTTAGAAGGTTCTACTTCTAGAAGATTCCTCCTCTAGAATGTTCTTAGGTGATGGTAGCACTATATAAAGGGGTCCAAGCAATGTAATGAGACATGAAGAGAAGTATTGTGATTGGAGGTGAATCTCATTAGGAGGATTCCCCCTTGAAGAGAAAAGTTAACAGGGGAGGATCCCTTCCATAATAGGATCCATTGTATGGTGTTGCCCTACCTCAAGGGTTTGGTAATAATAAAGTGTGGTTTCTTCTATCTTGCTTTCTGTATATATTGTATATTCAATATTTGTGGTGATTATATTTGTAGATCTATTCAAGTTCTTAACAGTGGTATCAGAGCACTTTCCTTGCCAGACATTGTGGGCAAATATTTTTTATTTTTGCAGATTTGTTTTGGAGAAGAAAAAGAGGGCCGTGACATTCCAGATATTTTAGGTATATTTATATAAAACATTTGTAGAAATAATTTTTATATCTGAGTTCCTCTCAGAAAAACACCCAATTTGGAAAAAAAAATCGTTTGAAACAGAGTCCGAGAAGTCAAGATATTGAAATTTTAAAATCTGCAATTTTTCAGGGTTTTTTCCGCGGACGGCGGTGCGATTTTTTTTTATTTTTGTAGCAGTTGGAGAACAAATTTTCCCAAAAAAATTACATATCTGAATTCCTCTCACAATTTCACCCAATTTCAAAAAAAAAATCAGCTGAAACAGAGTCCGGGAAGTGAAGTTATGAGCATTTTAAATTCAACAGTTTTTTAGGGTTTTTCCAGAAAAAACCGCAATTTTCTGTTGTAACTTATTGTTCTATTTTTTGGGTTTTTTCTTGATGGTTGTGGGACCGAAGGGTTCATAGGGTGCTCAAATAGTTATTTCCTCTCAAACCCTGAAAGAAATTCTTGAAACATTCAAAGCCCAATCTTTTCACACATTGGATGACAGATTGGATACATTTGTAGATTGTCTCACAGATGGTCTCAGTGATAGTTTTCGTAGTATTCAAGATTAAATGGATAACATTCAGGAGAGATTTCTTATGGAGGACCTCAGGGATGAATATAATCAAGAAATATATGCTTGGTATGATTTGGAGGCCGATTGCGATGATTGATATATGGATAGTTGTCATTTTTGGGATGACAGCCACTTTCATATTTTATTTGATGACTTTAATCCACCTTCTGTAGAGAGCATCAATGTGACAAATCAAGAGCCAATGATTATTACCGGTGTCCAAACTACATATTATACAGTGGTATTATTCCTTCCAGATTCTGCTACGACCGTTTTCCACTATCTGGATGGATCTTCTTATTTGGATCCACATGACAAGTTTCAGTCTTTGGAGCATCATTTTGAGTTGGTTATTAAGTTCCAAAATCTTCGACGAAGAGTTCATATGAGCTCTTGGACATGGGACCCAGGCTTACAATGGCGGTTGGACTACTTCAACATGGTGATTTCCATTTCTCAATGGGACCCTGGTTCTCTAGTCTACTTCAGCACTATGGTCCGCACTTATCCATCAGACCCTGGTATATGGTTGTACATCAAGCATTGAAGACAATGCTTTCATAAGGGGGATGGACTGTAAGGTAGCTAGAGAGGTAGTGGGGGGGGGGGGGGGGGGGGGGGGCAGAGGGCCCATAGTGATAATAGTTGAGCCCATTCAATGTAAGGTGGACTAGATCCACTATATTATTAAATAAGACCCACTATGGTAGTTAGATATAATAAATGCGTAATAAGATATAATAAATGTAAGAGGACTTCTTAGAAGGTTCTACTTCTAGAAGATTCCTCCTCTAGAATGTTCTTAGGTGATGGTAGCACTATATAAAGGGGTTCAAGTAATGTAATGAGACATGAAGAGAAGTATTGTGATTGGAGGTGAAGCTCATTAGGAGGAAGCGCCCTCCAAGAGGCAAGTGAACAGGAGAGGATCCCTTCCATAATAGGATCCATAGTATGGTGTTGTCCTACCTCAAGGGTTTGGTAATAATAAAGTGTGGTTTCTTCTATCTTGCTTTGTGGATATATTGTGTATTCAATATTTGTGGTGATTATATTTTTAGATCTATTCAGGTTCTTAACATAGTCTCTGTCGCTCCCAAGGTGGAAAACAAATATTTTCTCTCTGAGGGGAAAATCTGGCGAACCTCCAGAACAGACATTGCATAAGGGGTCTGTGTTAGATCCTCCACGATGAAGTAGTTCTGAGTGGACCTCATGTTCGGTTTATGGGATGCCTTCTTAAACGCACCTTTAGGGATGTGAGTCATTGTTTTTCCCACTGCCTTCTCAATTTGCAGAGGATTCAATGGGTTAGTGGACTCCTTTCCCTTATCAATAGATTATGGCATTGCGTAGTCATGAGTCCTAGTCGATAAATGAGAATTGTTATTCATCATACAAATGTTCACAGTCAAGTTGTTAGTAGTAGGCGCAGGGGATCCCAAACTGCCTCCTCCCATGCTTGTGGATGTGGAATCCTGAGCCATATTTTTTCCTTGTGGAGAATGGTTTGTCAACACATAAGGTTGTTGATGCACTAGTAGCTTCTGGGCTTCTGCAAGTTGAGGGCATAGGTGAGTCGGGTAGTCTTCTGTGCAAATATTACACAGATACTTCCACTTCTTCTTCTCATTTTTTCCCCTGCCAACATTATTGGTAGCCTTTTTATCCCCTTTACCCTTATTGTTTCTATTTTTCTTCTTTCCCTCGGTCTACTGTTTGGCCTTGGTAGTTATTGACTGCACACTATGTACATCCGACATCTGGGTAGCAAGGGCAACAAAAATAGGCTCTGGTTGGCCACAGTCTGTTGTATCGACAATTGTTGTAACATATTTGTCAATAGATCCATGGACTTTCTTTGTGTTGAGCCCATTATGCCATCAACATGGGGCCCATACTTTTGTTCAGCCTTATTGAGAGTAGATTGTGGCGCATCTAGTAAGATCTCGTAGAGCATGCTAGACTAAGAGTAAATTAGTTCTAGCTATTGGGCTCTCATAATAGCCTCCTCCTCCAAAAACACCCTGGATGTTGCTACGTCTTTGGGCATGCAAGGAACCAAATAATTCAAGAACCAATCAAGAAAGAAAGTAGGAGGGACCTTGATCTTAATCAAGATCTTTCTTCATCGCCATTCTTGTACATTATCAGAGATGTGGTCAGTCATGGTTTGCTCGAAGTTGGCCAGCAATGTGGTGCCGACATCATATCTCACTAGTAACTAGAAATGGTTCAAGGAAACCATCACCAAGTCATTAAAGTAAGAGTACCTTGAGTCATCGAGCTCAATATACCACTTCACAATGCCCCCTATAAGAGTGCATTGAAAAAGGTGCATCTGAACAGAGTCATATTTCAACGAGTTTGATGAGAACCACAAGTAAAAGGTAGTCACATGATCACCTAGATCTTCGCCAGGCTTTCCCTCAAACTTTGTAATATCCAAAGGAAACTTAGTGAGCATGGGGGGCCAACACAGATCGCGACAGATCGAGTCATTCAGTAATCTTGACAAGTCTGGAAAATGAAGGTTTGCCAGAAAGGGTAGTTTCAATTGTGGATTATTTATAGGAAAAGGGGGTTCTAGATTTTTACAGGCACCAGGTTTCCAGAAAAAGTTGAACTGTTGGCCAGGGTTTTGGTAGAAACTGCAGCCTTGACCAGCAAAAGGAAATTGTGTTTGTTGAGGCATCATCGACTGACTCTCGAAATTGGACGATATATCCTACACAGGGATTTATCCTTGAGTTGTGTTCCAAGGACCAACTTGGTTGGGGATGCCCCCAGTCGATCCGCCTGGCATAGGTAGAGAACCTTGCCCGGGGTTCCATTGAGTATGGAAGGGGTTTCCCCCAACCAACATTCTTTGTGAGGGAAACTATCCCTACCAAGGATTCCAAATACCCTATGTGGAGTATACTCCAGTCATTACTTGATGTGAAGGAATGGTACCTTGCACTGGGTTTTGTTGACCAAATCTAGGGTTGGCCCCAGTCGGAAAATCGGCCAAAGAAAAAGTGCTTTTCCCAAACACACCAAAAAAATAGAACGAAATAGATCCCACCAACGTTGTATAAGACAAAGTTCCTAAACTGCCTCCACCAAACAGGCTATAATTAGCATTAGGCTCGATTGGCTATTGAAAAGTGCTACCAAGCGAGGGGAATGGAGGAGGTATATGAACCCCACCATAAGCAATAGAAATAAAAGGGAAAGTAGTGTCTGCGATTGACACATAGTATTGATAGGTGGAGGTGGGGGAGGAGGAATGACACCCTATCTTGTGTTAACTGAGATGGGAGTATGAGGACTCCCAAAAGAAGTAACACTAGTTTCTTCCATCGTCGCTTGTCTAACAAACTAATGTTCAAGTGAAGTCACCTCTGGAGGGACCATCTCAATCAGAAGAAACGGTAATAAATCATTGATCAGAGGGATTGCAGGCATGAATCCTTCAACTTCAAGGTTTGAAACAGTGGAATCCTCTGGTGCAGGAAAGTCTTCTCTAGTGGTTGGCTCAGGTATAGTTTCTTGTGGACTGATCACTTCAAATGAACCCTCTTGATCTATCTTGCACCTCAATGGTGGTGGATATGGATCGAAAGTAACTGACTTTAGGCCCTGAATCCTACGCAAACAATGGATTTGTTGATCTTCTGCCTTGTGAAATGATCAACCAAAACTCTAAGGTTAAGCTAGCACAAAACACAGAGCACACACTAAAAAGTTCCTAACGGAAAATAAAGCAATCAACTGAATGGAAGGAAGAACAATTATGTTAATCAACCCTAGAGAAAATTACTGGTGCAAGTGTAACGAGAACACGAAATCACCCTCTAGGTATACTCTACAAAGTGTCATCTGACATCTTCCATAGGTATCGTAGTATACCCCTAAATCACCTGTGTAAGTCCACCAAACATGAAACTAGGTTGCCAGCTCGCCGTCAGTAACCTGGCGGGTACAGTCGATAGTCAAGATGATCATAATGAGAAGGATAACAAAGTCTGAAGCCTTTCAAGGGTACCGAAGGAAAATGTTCCAGAAGAAAACTGAGGATATCAAATGAATTTGAGGTCCACGAGACTCCATAGTCAAATGTGATCAACCAAAATCCCAATAACAACCCTCAATATATGATCCCCACTATGTTTGGTCTAGATTTGGATGGGTTATCTCCTCTACCTTTCCTCATTTGACCTCATGTTTAGCCTCTGTGTTAGAGGGGGGTCCCAACTGACTCTTACAAAAATTGGATTTTACACTCCCTATCATAGAATCTTATGTTTGTTTAAGCGACCTTGAATAGTTTCCTCTCCACACCTATTTTAAGGCTGTAAAGCCTAGTCTACTTGGTGAACCCTACAAAGAAAATTCTAGTTGATTTTAAGTGTTAATTGTTGATTTTAGGTGGATTGATTTACTCAAAAGGGTACGGATGTGCAACTTCTAGTGTTTTCAAGAGGCAAAAGTGTTAAGGACCTGAATAGATCTACAAATATACTTCAATAAAACCAAGAATAAACCATAAACCATTCACCATAACATGAACACAAGAATATAGAGAAAACCCTTGAGGTAGGGTAACACCATATAATATTCCTTAAGGAAGGAATGCACTCTTCAAACAACACTTGCTTGTTACAATGACAATATTCTTCACTATGTTTCATTACATTGCTTACACTTCTTTATATAGATCTCTTTATCTCCTAAGAACCTTTTAGAGAACCTTCTCACATTTATTACATCCAATTACCATAGTGGGTCTTTATTAATATAGTGGACCTAGTCCACCTTACATTGAATGATCACATTCTCATATATTAAATGACTTCCACTAATAACACATAACTACAGTCCCATTGGGTACCTCCCTAGGTACCCCATATTACCTCCCTAGGTATACTACATTCCATCCCCCTTCACATGTTTCATCCTTGAAACATGATAAAAAACCATAAAATATGATCGGCTAAGCAATGTAGCCAACTGGTACCAAGTACAACCATCCATCCATCCCATTGGAAGTCGAACATGATGTATATTTGCTACCTTGCCACCCTGATCTTGATCTGCATCATGTCGGGGTTTCCATGGGATTGCTTTTGTAGATTGACCTCTTCCCATAGTGCGAGTAGTCCTCCATGCACCTCTTGATCGGTTTCTTGTCTGGTGCCCTGCTGGTGCATAAATGTGTTGATGCACATGCCCTTGCCTTGATGACTTTTGTGTCTCTATATGATGTGGATGGCGATATACAACAACTGTAGGAATTTTTTCTTTTTACTTCAAATATGCAACACTTTGTGCCTTTGATTCAATGACCTCCTTAGCTTCCTGATTATGTCCTTCTTGTAGTTTTGCTTCATCTCCTTCTATAGACTCTGCCTCTGATTCAACTTCAGAATTGGCAATAACTTCTTTGCTAGTTTCCATGGGTCCATATTTCTTACTAAGAGACACATCCTACAATATGATTTTATTTTTCTTGTATCACAACTTTAAAAACTTCTTTTGCACATTAATATTAATGGTACCCACTGATTCTATCCAAGGATATCCCAAAACAATATCCACTTCATCCATATCCATAGCATAAAAATCTAAATGCAACACATATTTATCCATGGTAAGCTTCAAATCTTTAAAAATTTGAACATTTTCACCCTCAAACTGTGTTCTTTGAATATTCTCTACTAGAACTTGCAATCTATTAATCAATTGAACATTGATAAAATTATGCATGCAACTAGAGTTAATAGAAATAATGATATTTTTTTTATGAATAAAACCATGAAGTTGTAATATAGATTTGTCACATAAAAATAAAATCTTGGTTCTCTCTGTATCCTTATTTTCTCCATGAGACCACTTTTCTAACAATATTTTTTCAAATTTTCCATTGGAGAGTGTCATCATCTCATAATCAAGCGATTTCCACCAAATGACAGCATCACCTTGCAATTTGAGATCTACCCAATGGGGTCAATTCTCTTCCCATGTTGACTTTCTTTCTTTAATGAATGCTTCAATACTAGGGCCATAACATTTCCCTGTAAAATACATCTTGCTATGAAAAACCCCAAAAAATAGAACAATAAGTTACGGCAGAAAATCATGGCTTTTTTCGGAAAAACACTGAAAAACTGTTGAATTTAAAATGTTCATAACTTTACTTCCCAAACTCCGTTTCGGCTGATTTGTTTTTTGAAATTGGGTATTTTTCTAAGAGGAATTCAAATACCCAATTCATTTTTCCAAATTCATCATGTAAATGTTCAGATCTGAACCTGAAGTGCACCGCCCTCTTTTTCTTCCCTAGAAACAATTCTGCAAAAAAAGAAAAGCAAATCTTCCCTTCTTTGCCCAAGGAAAGTGATCTAATACCAATTGTTAAGGACCTGAATAGATATACAAATATACTTCAATAAAACCAAGAATAAACCATAAACCATTCACCATAACATGAACACAAGAATATAGAGAAAACCCTTGAGGTAGGGTAACACCATATAATATTCCTTAAGGAAGGAATGCACTCCTCAAGCAACACTTGCTTGTTACAATGACAATATTCTTCACTATGTTTCATTACATTGCTTACACTTCTTTATATAGCTCTCTCTATCTCCTAATAACCTTCTAGAGAACCTTCTCACATTTATTACATCTAATTACCATAGTGGGACTTTATTAATTTAGTGGACCTAGTCCACCTTACATTAAATGACCACATTCTCATATATTAAATGACTTCCACTAATAACACATAACTACATTCCCATTGGGTACCTCCCTAGGTACCCCATATTACCTCCCTAGGTATACTACAGAAAGAAAAGAAATAAAATCTTTAAAACATTCGTGCAAAATGAAAAACTAGGTTCTACAACTGAACAATGGCTTTTAATATTTGCAAGTGAAAACTTTTTGAAATATAGTCCAAGATCCTAAAATTCAAAAAGTTTCCTAGAATGTACTTTTCATTTTACAATGAAAATGAAAACTACTAAACTTTCAAGGAAATAAAATAGAAGGAACTTTGGAAATGGAACTCTTTTATTTTGTAATAAACAACCTATGCTACAACTACCAAACAAAAATACATAACTAAATGCAACTACAATTTCTTTTATTTTTAATGCTTAGAAAAGAAAATCACAAGCAAATGATATTTTTTCATTTTTCAAAGCACAAATAAGGTAAAGAGAAAATAAACCCAATACTAACACATACCCTAAGCCACTGCTTGAATGCGACGATTCATTGCAATCCATAGGAGGATCTAATGCTTATAAGTTCACCCTAAACCCTAAAAGAAAACAAAAGAAATAAAGAAACAATGAAGGTTCTTTAGAAAATGCAAGATAAGCTGAGTCTTTAACCTAAGCAAACAAAAACAACAGAGACCCTGAAGAGTTCAGGAAGGCCTGAGAAGCAAATAGCTTCTTTCTAGGAAAGAAAAAGTCCTTTTTAAAACCCTTCCAAAACACAGATACGCATTCTATGCATGAGAAACCTTCTTATGTATGTGGGTTGTATGCTATGTAGAATGTGTATGTACGTGTGCTATACAAAGGACAAGGTGCGCACACCTCTGTAAGTTTTCAAAAAAGAAAAAAAATTGATAGAAAATTGGGCAAGTGAGGTTGGGAGGAACCTGGAAGGTGACCAGTGACCCAAACTAACTCATAAAACTCAAAAAACTCAAAAAGAAACTAAAAAATCAAATCAAACCAAAATCTCCCACTAAGACCCTAGAGAAACTCCCTAATGGAGTCACCAATTCTGTTATGGGGAAATTCCCTCTAAATTGGGTCTAAGAAATAGGAAGAGTGATAAATCTCTTAAAATATTGACTTGTCTTTAATCTACCCCAAAACCATCTAGACTAAGTGATAACAGAAAGAGAGAAGAGAGGGTTAATGAGTGCACCCTAAATCCTTATGGTTGATGTAGACCTCTTCTTCTTTTTGTCGCCTCCTAGATCACAAATCTCCTCCCAAGGATGACCTCTAAGGCATTAAGAATACAATGAAACAATATATACAATCTCTAATGATCACTTTAAAATTCTAAATATAAATATAAATGCTCAAATTAACAAGAACATATACACATAGGGTTTTGGGACAAAGATAATCTATTTTATTCAAATTCAAGATGAAAGGTTACAACCTTTGCTTGCGAACACCGCTCTACGAACCAAGTGTTGGCCCTTGACCAATTTTTGAGGATTCTTGGTCATGTTTGACCTATTTTTGGGACTTCGAGAGGATTTCGAAGGTGGTAGCGCAAGACGAAGCGGAGATCACGGGATCTCGGTCCCTTTGCCAACAAATGGTTTTGTTGCTGGAACTTGAAAATGTGATTGTTGGGAACTAAGGAAGAAGAAGCTTTGTGCAAAGATCCGCCCTGAAACTGTGGAACTGAGGGAAAGGGAGCTTTGTGAGAAGATATGAACTAAAAAAGAGAAAACTCCATGCATAGAATGGATACCATAGTATGCATTAATACTTGATCTATGGAGCTCTGTGCCAAGAGGAAGGGTCATATATGAAGAAAAGAGGTTAGATTTGAAGAAAAGAGGTAATATCTAGGAGCTTTGTGCCCTGATAAAGGTAAAAGTGAGACTAAAGAGGTAAGATATGTAAGCTTTGTGTTCTGTAGAAGTAATATAAGTGGAATTTTTTGTTTCTAGAGTATGGATCCAGGTATGGTTGATAGATTATGTCCTAGCTTGAAAACTAGGGCACTAATAGATGAACGAAGAGTTGATATAAGTAGATCTGATAACAATAGTGAAATATATGTTATACCTACACATAGAGAGAAATTTTGGAGTAACAATTGGATGCAAGACCCTAGAAATAATTTGTTGCAGGCTAGCTACTATGATCCTAGCACACAGTACAAGAAAGGTTGGGGATCATTTAAAAGAAAGAGAGGATTAACCCTTTGTTACAGTTTCATAAAATCTGGACATATTTCTAAGGAATTCCCTGGAAGGAGACCTAGTTGCCTCTGTTGCAATGCTATGGACCTTGAAGTATTGGATTTCCCTAGAATGATTGTTAAGGTTGAAAGGATGAATATGAGACAAGGAGACCATGAGGAAGGTCAAGCAACTAAAACCATGGTAGAACCCCAGAAAGAATCAGATAAAGCATTGCTACAAATGAAGGAAACCCTGAATAACCACCAACATGTTAGCTTATCAGAGATCTTCAAACAAAAAGAATGCATAGAAGAAAGAATAGGAGACTTTGACATTGACTGTGTTCTAGATGAGGAAACACAGGTGAATATGATGACAGAAAGAACTTGGGAACTTTTAGGGAAGCTTTCTATGATTCCTTCATTGAGAGGTATAGGATTATTCAGAGGAAAACTGATAACCCTATGTGGAAAGATCACCCAGATATCTATGAATGCCAATAGAACTTCGACAAGGGAAGATTTTGAGATTGTTAAATTTACTGAGAACAATGCTCCATTTTCTATATTACTAGGAAAACCTTCGATTGAAAGAGATCAGACCAGAAGGAAGGAAGAAGAAATATTAGAACAGAAGAAGAAAGTGTTAAAATATTTCATGACTAGGAGGATTGCACACTTTATTGAAGAACAAGAGAATAGATCGAAGCTATTTAAAACCAGAGACTGGGTTGTCGAAGTTGGAAGAACACTAGAAGACCCACATAAGATTGAAGTACTTATTCCATATACAAATGAAGTATTCCCCTGATTTCTAGGAAAGAATCTCAACAGTGCAAAGTTACTATGCGAAGAGGAGATAAGAATCAGAATGGAAAAAGGAATACCGAGATGAAAATCACTGGGAAAAAGGATAGAAAGCTAATTAAGAAGAGAGATAAGATTGAAAAGTTACAGAAGGTTCCAGAGGGAACTTCACAGAAGGAAAATTCACAAAATTGGAACTTCATCGGGATATCATAACAGCATCACATGGAACTTCACCATGGAGAATAAGTATAGCCATTGGGAACAGTATAAACATTAGACTGATGCCCCAAATGGGTAGAAAGAAATTTATGATCAGAAATCTCGCCACCAAACCATTGGTACCACGCCATAACAGACATAATTGAGTTAATGAAGGCTTCTTGCCTGTTGGAGAGATTCATTCCCAAGTTATCTATTTAACCTGTCACTCCATGCACCAAGAACACTTTTTCCAATCGTTATTATCTGAGCTCATAGAATAGTTGATTTCTCATAGTGATCGTCGCTCTATTTCCATCCATCTTGTTGCATTGACTAGTTACTCTTCTAACCCGAGAGATTAAACCACGAGCGTGTATGTCCGAAGAACTCAGCACAGCCGAAGAGTCTATGAAGGAAGTACTCATTGACCTCATGAATGAGAGAGTCATGTCTGAGAGAGTAATGTCTATAGGTGTACAAGCGTCATCGACGAGAGGAGTACAAGCCTCTCCGTCGATGTCTCGCAGAGCTGGACCATCTCGTCCATCAACAGAAAAGAGAACCAAACACAGAGATGACCTAGCCAATGCGAAGCTGATCCCGAAAATATTTCTTGAATACGTCCCTCCTCTGGCTAGTGCGGTGAGTCATGATAGTGTGCCAAGATATTTCGAGTACACTATGGTTACTGCGTACCTCTCGAAGGGGATACACGCAGTTCACGCGCAACAGGAAAATATCACAACATTGAAGTTCAATGACTTCAACCTCAAATATCGCAAGAACTATACCATGCTTTCCCCATACAAATACCTGACCGGGACGAAGGGAAAGAACTCAAAGATAATCCCCTAGCCATGGACAATGAACTTTGCGTAGTCCACCCTATTGGATGTAATGAAAATCCCACACTTTGGAAGACACCAGGAAGTCAACGCCTGTGTCAAGCTACTACTTTCATGTTACCATGGTGGCTACTTATGGCTAGATAGTCGTATCAAAATCGATCCAACATTGATCCATCGAATCACAGGGTTGAGCATGCAAGGACCTGATCCACAAGATTTCTATCCAGGAAAATCCACAGATCACGCACTAACACAGAAGATCAAGGATATATACAATGATGTTGAGAAGGGGACATGAGGCTACAAGGTATCTTCCATCCAGAATGATGCAGTGCACCTAGCATGCCAACTAATAGTTGGAAATATAGTAAGGAAGAGCAGACTTACACAGGTCACAGGATTTGTTGTTGACCTCATGGGGAAGTTTGTAGAAGGTTTACAGATGAACTGGGTGAAGTAACTAGTCAATCAAATTGAACTAGACTATTGCGAAGCACAGGATCAGGGCTATGAGTTTCACTTCAGCTAGCTCTTGATCCTCATCACATTTGTTTCCTAGGAGATGTTAGAGGGTGCGCACTTCCCATACATCGAGCGATTCGAGCCACTTGTTGTGAAGTTCACCACACTCTGGTATTTGAGTGATATGAACAAATAGTGGTAGTTGAACATTGTTTTTCATTCATACTACCTTCAGCTGAAGAGAACCTCGCATAACTCCAGACACCTTACAGAGATTCTGACCCCTAATGAAATTCAACATAGATCGGTATTTCATCTACATTACAATGCGAGTCGATGAACATAAGGAGCAGCTCCAGTCGTACTGTAAACTCACGGAAGAGGACCTTGAGGAGATCACTAAGGACTGGTCCGTAGACCTCCTTATCCCCGTTGACCCTGTAGAGATTTATGACCCTGAACTGGACATCCTGGAGGCCACTCACAAAGAACAAAACACACCCAAAACCAGCAGGAGGAAGAAGACTGGAGAGGTCTAATATTTAAGAAGTGCCTCAGGAAAGACTGCTTCAGTATCACCTGATTGAGGGGGTGATGATGAACTAGAAGAGATAAAAGGAAAAGAATCTGAACAGAAGCAAGGCAAAGTAACACCGCCTAGAGATGAGGTTGACCCCTTGAAGAAGAGGAAGGTTTCTCCCCTGAAATCTTCTTTCCGGAAGAAATCGAGAGGGACCATGACCAAGATGCAGACTGTACTCACCACTGATGATTTTGACTTCATCATAGCATCTCTAAACAACGCTTCATTGGAAATCACAGAGAAAAAAGAAGCCAAGCAGGAGGAAATGTATGATAGAATTGAGGTTAAACTTTGATGGGTACAGGAGGCCCTTCAATCCAGTCGCACAGTCTCCACTATGCCCCTATCATCAGGAGAACCAGAGTTGGGAGATGAGCCAGCCCAACTCCACTGACTAGAATATGCAACCGAAGCTCACCTTCGATGAGCATAAGAAGAAATAGAACAAGCCACCCAGGCCTTGAAGCAAGTGAAAGGCATGCTCATAGAACAATTCCAAGTTGTGGAGTAGGAGAAGGTTGATCTCCAGGCAAAGTTTGATGAAGAAAAAGCACAGATGCAACAAGGAAAAGAGCAGTTTCTCACAGAGCAACTCGAAGTGAAAGAAGTAGTCAACAGAGCACTTTGCTCTGTGATAGGCTTAGAGCCATAGGAAGAAGACCAAGTCATGGATCAAGTAGAGAATCTCACAGAAGCTATCCAGTAGCTACAACAAAGAATAACAGATTTAGAGCTCCACACCATGCCCGACACGCTGCAGGAAGTTAGGGATCAAAGAGAAGAAATGCCCGGAGCACAGTTGAGAGAATAAAGGCCCTTGCCATGGAATGCAAGAAACTAAGTGATAAAAGTGTCTAGATGTATGAGTGACTCATTGAGAACCCAGAATTGAAGATGTTGGAGTCACAGCTCCAGGAAGAGAAGAAGAAAGCAAAGACAATACAGGCGTAGTTGAAGCCCCTGTCAGTTGTGGAAAGAATGAAGCGATCCTAGGAGTAGTGCACTGCCTAGCAACAGGTCCACACTATCTAGAGCAGAGTCACGGAAGTGACTCAGAGGCTCCAATCTACACAGGATGAATCTTGCCAATTGTTCACAGAGATCAAAGGCCAAGGAGAATAACTAGAGCAGGTTGTCACTGTAGTTGAACAGTGCCTAGAGGGACCTGTCAACGAAGCAGTCATCCATGAGTTCGTTGAAAAGGAGGTCGTGGCACAAAAACAAGTTGAAGCATATTGAGCCAAGCTTGAGGCTTTTGAAGCAGAACTAATCAGATCAGGGTGACTCGAGACGATTCATAGGTGAGTGTTGGGGGCCTGTTGACCCTTGACCAATTTTTGAGGATTCTTGGTCATGTTTGACCTATTTTTGGGACTTCGACAGGATGTCAAAGGCGATAGCGCAAGACAAAGAGGATATCACAAGATCTCAACCCCTTTTTAGGTATTTTTTGGTTTTTGGCTTATATAACGAGTATGGGAATGTCGGCTCATGGGTTTACCCATGTTTAGGACCGATTTTGTAATGTATAAATGAGTAGCTAAGCAATGTAAGATGAGCCCGAGTGTAAGGGGTGCTAAGTGCTAGTGTTTGATCTATGTGATCAATAGTTGTAAATGATTTGTGCATACTATGTGAGGCTTGTAAGGCTAGTGCAAGTAACTGTAGAGACTCTATAAAGGCTTGGTGTTGTACCCTAGCTCAAAGAAGGAGCATCTGGCGGAGTGTGTGCAGATCTCCTATCTTTTGTGGAGTAGGATTTTGATGCTATGTGCCTGTAAGAAGCTTAACAAAAGATAATTAAGAAGAAAAGAGTTGGTGGACATAGCCCCAGGGTGGGGGTGAACCACATACATGTTGTGTTTCTCTACTTTGTGCGATGTGTTGATGTGGTTATGTGTTTACTTGTTTAGTGCTTTAATATAAATGACTGATAGATAGGTTTGTTGGTGATTTGTTCTTAATAATTTGGATGGATGTTAGATCTGACTTATGTAAGTATTATTAGTGCTTAAATACTTTAGATCTGAATGAATATTGTGATGCTCTGTAGTTTAGTGTTTATCTACACTGAGAGTAGGATTAACTACATTGTAACTAAGAATTGGATATTGACGAATGTTAACTGCTAAGTTCTCTGTTAAGTGTTAGAATCACATATCTATGTCCCAGCTAAGGTTGCAGACATCTTAGTCCTACAACCACCCCTGCCTCTACCTCAGGTGAGACCTCATCTTCTTCGCTAGTGTTGCCAAAAGGGTCGGTAGTTAGGGTTTTTTTGGTGCATTGTTGTAGCGTTGAACCCTAGGTCTACCCCTGTGCCAACACCAAGTCTAGGCTCCTCTGTCATGGCTCCAAGTGAATAAATCCAACATAATATTCTCACAACCAACATACTATCAAGGGAAGGAGGAAGGGTTTCATAGGGAGAATGGCTGGAGGGGAAAGTTGAGAATAAAAACTCAGAGAAAGATGTAAATCTTGGGCAATGAGAGGGAAATGATTTTGGCCAAGTTTTCTTATTCTCTTGTTCATATGTCTAAATGACTCCCCAACACCTCATTTTATATGAGAAAAAGATGGTTATTCGGTTTGGGAATGGGCTACAAGGGGTAAAATGGTTAGGAAACCCTCCATATCTCGTAAACTACATCGAAATACGTGCAATTTTATATTTTTTACAAATTTTGGAGGTAAACATGGGCTAACTAGCATGCGACAAGCATGTGTATGCAGGCTAACTAGCATGCAACACACATGTGTACATAGTCTATTAGTGCAGCAGGGTGCGTACACTATCCAAAAAATGTTTTTTTATAAGGAATCTTCAACAGTATTTTTGGAAAAGTATGAAAATGGATGGACCAATGTCTTGGATGCTTAGATGTGGCATTTTTGGACTATAAAAATAACACACCAAAATGATACCTTTATTGAAATGGAAGCAATGTTCACTTTCCTCTTTGAGGGGGAAACATCCAACATAGGAATGCTTTATTACAATAATTTGCAATACAAAAATTTCTCATTCCTCCTACTCTTATTTATACTAATTCTATCTTCTAAAGAACATTATGGATGGAGATATTTCTAGAAGCAGGAGCTTCTATTAGGCCTTCTTACATTGACTTGTTCATATTTATTAAATAGGCCTTATTAACTAATGTCATCCTTTATTACATGGAAAATATATTATTCTATCTATGTGAGAGGTTAGGGAGGTTAGGTCCCTACCATTCCCTCCCCCTTAAAATGAGTCATGTCCTCAAGGCTTAAGATGAGGAAATTTCTACCGAATAATAGTCATCTCCCAGGTGGCATCTTCTGGTGGAGTATCCTTCCATTGAACTAACACTTCCTGGATGGTGTGTTGATGGATATGAGGCTCTCGCTAGTACAGTATGGCTTGTGGCTACAAAAAATGGAACCTTTTTAATCTAAGTATGATATAATGGCATGGAACTTGGTGTCAATCACTTTATTTAGGCAGGAGACATGAAAAACATGATGAGGCTTGGAGTTGTTTGGAAACGCTAACTGATAGGCCACTGGTCCCACACATTTTTTAATAGTATAAGGACCATAAAATTTGGGGGGAAGCTTCTAAAACTGCTAATATTTGAGAAAAATTTTCTTGTACAGTTGTAGATGGAGAAACATTAGTCCCCTTTAGCAAATTAACATTCAGAACAACCCTGATCTACTTGTTGCTTCATGCGATTTTGAGCCATGACCAAATTTGTTTTTGAGAGTATGGAGAATGGTCATGCGAGATGTAAGGTTGCATTCAACCTCCTGAACCTTGGATATTCCTGATATGTATGAAAGAATTGATGGTGTCTTCTATCTGTAGACTGCTTCAAAAGGATTCATGTGAGTGTTTGTATGGTAAGTGGTGTTGTACCACCATTCAACTAAGGGTAACCATTGAACCCATTGATGTTTTCAGTCCGATGAAAAACACCTAAAATATGTTTCTAAACACTTGTTTACCACTTCTGTTTGGCCATCAGTCTAGGGATGATAGGTTTTACTAAGATGCAATTGGGTTCCCTTGATCCTGAATAATTCTTTCTGTTAGCACTCTGTACATTTCCTAGAGGTTGACAACAGAAGAAATCTACAAAAGGTAACTTTATCCAACCTCTTTCGAAGCTGGGATCTAGCCCTTCCAACTTCAGAGAGGGATCTCTCTATATAATTTAGATATGTTTCCAATTTTAAATATTAGGCTAGGTAAAGAAATAGGTCGGTTTTGTTGTCAAAGTGTTTTTCGAATTGGTTGAGACAGTCTACACATCCATTGGGATATGGGATCTGTTTTTTAATAAAATATGAAATCCGAACCAGAAACGCAAAGGAAAAACTTTCACAGGGCAAGATAATATAATCACTGGATTCTTTAATAGTATAAATGATGAATAGTAGAAAAGATGAGAAAGATAATTTCAACAAAGAAGCAGTTAAGAATTTCTTTATTGAAAACACCAGAAGATAAAACACTAAAATCTTTCGAGTCAAAAACAGGGTATACAAGATAAATCCTGCAACATTCATTACTCTCAAATATTTGATTTAGAAAACAGTATGATAACAAAGAGAGAATAACATTCAACTTAGAGAGAAAAACATCACCAACGAATACACGCAAGAATCCTGTAAAAGTGCCTCCTTTTATTAATGGAAGATCTCTTAAAAAATATTACAGTCTGATAGCGTCAGGGTGTGAATATCAACAACCCCCAATACTTCAAAAGATGAAGTATTTATAACTTAAATTACAAACGATCCTGTCATTAATGATCAGGATGTGCTAAATCTATTTTTAGCCTAACTAACTTAACAAATTTCCTAAATCTAGGAACTACTTGATGATGTGGTGTAACTGCATGCTGCTTTTTGGGTGGGCCGTTGATGAAGCCTCTTCACGACCTCATCTGACTGGAAAAATGACTAGACTGGGACAGCTCATCTGCTACTCAATCAGATCACAGAGTTCCTCCCATCAGAGATGACTGGGCACGTTGACTTTGAGTAGCCCTTGATACACTTCGTCCATTTCTGTGTACTTGGTGAAAGTAGGCTTGGTGAGGAAGATGTATCGAATCTCATGTTGGATACTGATGTCCCACTGAAGAGAATCTAGAAATGCCTTTCCATTGATGATCTCTTGAATGCCTGCAAACTTTGAACTGTCCTTAGCCACATCGGCCAATCTCTTCTTGTAGTCTGGGAGTGTCATCAATTTATCATTGATTACCTTCAGACCAGAAAGACCTTTCTTCTGTAGAGCCTCAATCTTACTAAAGAATATTTGTACCCCTAGGTCCATGGCCTGAACCTTTTCTTCCAACTGAAGCATTAATCCTCTCTTAGTCAAAACTCTTTTGACCTCAAAGATGGTCTCTGTTCTGTCTTCAATTTTCATCTCTTCTAGTTCTTCCCTGGTCTTAGAATTGAGGAACTTGATGATCTCGTTTGCCTGTGTTGGCATCTCTCCCAATTCTGATCTGTTCTTCTCAATGGCTTGCTTGCTTCTCTACACCAATTCATTCTGCTCAAACATTATCTGTATCATGGGCCATATCTCATTCATGGACTTGGTGGTGTCTGTCCATACACCTTCTTTAACCTCGGCCAAAGTCTTTCCTGCCACTATTTTCTTCCGGAGCTGTTGTAGCTCCTATTTGAGCTGCTCTGTCACTTGCTTTTCCTTGGAGAGGCTAGTCTGAAAGGAACATTTGAGTTCCTGAAGATTCTCAATCTCCTTTTTGAGCATGTTGATCTCTGTTTCCTGCAGGTTCATCTTTTCCATAGACTTAGCCAGGTCGGCTGTCTTCTCTTGGGATGTCAATGGAGTCATGGATGAGACTTATGTCACTGATGTTGTGCTCACTCCTGAAATTGGAATAGCACTCAATGGAATGACTTCCATTGGCTTCAATTTCTCTTTCTCTTTTAATAGTTTCTCCATCTCAGCTTCCATTTCTTTAAGCTATGCATTCTGCTCCATGAGCAGCTTGAGCATTTCATCTTTCTCTCCTTCTTTCTCTGCTATCTCCTTCGCCTACGAATCCTCTATGGGTGGGAGCTTCAATTGTTTCCTCAAGGAGGCTATGTCATCATTCTTCTTCTTGATCATTTCCTCGGCTACTTTCACATTTGAAGGATCGTAATCGATCTTGAGAACCAGTTCCTCCAAAGTCTTGATTATGTTGTCCTTGGAAAAGGACGATATCTTCTCTAGCTTCAATTTTGTTTGAACATTGTTCAGGGACACTTGCAGTTTGGACGCAGTAGTGGAAGCATGCACCAGCATGTAAAAGACCATTTCCCCTGTCTGCTTGTGCAGATCCATCTGATCGACCAGATGCACGTCCTTCGTCTGGAATTCGAAGGTGGCCCTTTTATAGTTAGTGATCACCTTGGGATATGGTATCTATGCCTGGAGGAATGCCATATGCATTCTACCCTTCTCGGTGTCGAATGTCGATAGAAACCTATGTTGCACAGTCGACATCTGCTTCTAGAACTGGGCGCAAGTACTGCTCGTCATGGTCTGGTTCCTTTTCTTAATCAGCTCATACTTTTCGAAGATACTCAGCTTCGGTCCCACCTTGCCTGGCTGGGTGTTCAATGGAGAATCTGTAGATTTTTTTGACAATGCTAAGTTTAGGACCTTATGGAGACTCGAACCGAAGGGTGGAATACCAACTTTGGTCACTATAGTAGACGGGGCTTCTTTTTCCCCGGTCGGGCCAGGAACTGCAAAAGTCTTAGGCCTCTTGGTATGTAGCTGGAATTCTTCGGACGATACCTCAGTGATAGGCAGAGATAAATCTTTCCTAGGCCTCTTCTCCTTCGGGACCTGTGGCGTGGTCCTTTGTGACATAGTGGCTGGGGAATCCTGCTGTTCTACTTCAACCAATGTGTTAGGCTCCCACACTGTCTGATTTGCAAATTTTTCAACTTCAGGCCTAGCTTCATGAACATATGGGATGTTCTTGTTTTTCACCCTCATATCGGAGATGATCCCACATGGATCGTAATTCCATGGGAAGCTCATACAAAACTTCATTTCCCTCATCCTCCTGTCTAATTCTTCCCCAGTGCCACAATTGTTGCAAATGAAGGAGCCAATCTGCCCCTTGATTCTAAGCTGTTGTTTTTTCTTCAGTGACACAAAATGGATATCATCAGAATTTATTATCTGCCTAATATATTCCAAAGCAAAAATTCTGATAGGCAAATACTTGGGCAACTTATACGGTGCCAACTCGCACCCGTATACTTCGATCTTGGTATAATCTTGGTACAAATACCAATCCCCTATCTTTGTGTTATCCGAGAGGTGTAGGATCCTCTTAACTTCATCGTTTATCCGAGGCTTGGGCCTGCCACTTAGCATACTTACCACAGGGTGGTAGAATTGATCAATGACCTCCTTGAAACTGAACTCTATGGAGTTGTGCTTGAGCAAGGAGGTCCATGCTGTCACTGCCTGGGGTCTACCCTCTCCATCCATATTCTACATGGAAAAAATGAATTTGTCTACTTGGAAGAAGACAAACAAGTATGCCAGTATGGATGAGTATTGAAGCATGCCTTTCGTGGAGAAATTCATGAACTGTTCGTGAATATTGTCCACCAGGAATGTGTTGAAGTCAAACTGGGTGGTGGGATTTTCATCGGTAGAGAAGATGGATAGAAAACCCAGAATGGGTTCATCTACCCACTGCTTAGAATAGTATCCTAACAAAGCATAAAGGGATGAGATGATCTATTTTCCTTTAGTCGAGAACATGGACGAAGGATAAGGAGGATTTGTGGAGGGAAATTGAGCGGATGGGGGAAGGAAAAGCTTGAATATTTGAGCTCTTTGGGGGAAAGTCATTTTCTGGTATAATTCTGTAAGAATTTCCAGATTGAAGGGTGATGCAGAGTCGGCTCGAGGGATTTGCATCATTTGCTCTATGGATTCAGGCATGATGAGGAACAGGATCTCTTCGAACGAGGAGACGACGGCTCTTTGCTCGGGAATGTAGTGGGCTTGGCACTTGAGGGCGAATTCTGGGAAAGGGTGAATCTGAGGGAAGAGGTAAAGGGGTAAATTGGACTCCTAGAGTCTGATTTCATCACTCTGGTCTAGGAAGAATTCCTTGAGCCATGACTGAAGGTCTGTGAAAACAAAATCGCACTTTGTATTTGCAATTAAGTGGTCTTTGTCGACCAGTGGGATCCTATCAAGGTCGATAGGAGGCGGGAGAAACATATTCTCCTCTCCTTCTGCTTGTTTGGGCTTTGGCACCATTTCTGCAATAGTACCTACAAGACAAACAATGTTAGTGGGGGTGAATGACTGTGGATGAGGGCAACTGACTGTAACAGAGGAGTAAACAGTGTAAAAAATTCTCTGGTGCGATGAGTGGTAAATGGTGAGAAAAGGGAGAATGAGGGTATTTTTGAGTAAACGGGTGTCTGTTGGGCGTGGGAGATAGGTCAACTGGATAACAGATAGGTTATCCAGTAATAAATGGGCAATAGATCATTTGGGATGTGAGATGGTAGGTGACGATAACTGAGAGAATATAGACAGGTGACGTGGCAGCGATCGACTGGGATAAAAGTCATGGTGATGGGGCTTGTTGTGAGCGACTAAGGGGAAAGGACTGACAGAAGTTTATGGGACGTGACCCTTTTCAGAAAGGTGGACAATGATGTCAAGATGTGACGAATGTATGTCATACAGTAGGCGGTGATGGAACTTGGGACCATTAAATTAATGCCACGTATAAAGAGGGGCCTGCTAGAGGGAAGACTCCATTCCGTACCCCCCCCCCCCTTCGGTTAAAATCTGATCAGTCAGGGGGGTCCGAAAAAATTTTTGAGCCATTGATCTGAGCACTTGTTTCATGGCCGCAGATCTTTGCACGCTTTTTATTACTCATTCCAGACCCCCCCCTCCATTAAAGGCAGAACGGATGGGGGGGTCTGGAATCCAATGTTGATCGTAGATCTGCGTGATCGATACTGGGCCATCCAGATGCGCGTGGGTATTATCAACAATTTCGGACCCCCCCCCCCTCCTCCGTTAAAGGTAGAACGGTTGGGGGGGTCTGGAAAGATCTGTCCACCATAGATCTAGGTGTAATCATCTGGACCGTTGATAGATGAGCGGAGCATAAGTGAGGGCGCAGAAAATACATGTGCCGCTAGACTTAGGACAAGTGCATTTTATGGGTTTTTCCAAGGTTTTTCAAGTAGACACCACCATGGGGCTTGACCAAAACCATTTTTAAACATCTGAAACATGGTGCAACATCGATCATCAAACTGGTTCTTATTGAAATAAATAAATAAAGCAACTAACCTATATTCTAACCTAGATTCCTATGAAAATTAACCCAGATTAGACTGTTGGATTAAGAATTATTCTACCCTGGGGCTATCTGACCAAGATTAGATAGTTTGGCCAGATTTCTTCACTAATCTAACCTAGACACTTTGGCTAAGATTAAACTGTTTATCCAAACTCATTCACTACCCTGTCAACATCAATTTAAAAAGAACTTGGCCATGCTTGAAAGTTATGCACCAAGTTACTATTATTGCATGGGGCTTTTATTGAATTCTTTTATGCCCTCTTTTATTTTCTTTTTCTTTTTCTTTTTTCTTTTTCTTTTTCAAATTATTTGCAGAATGAAAAATTATTTCTCAACAAAAAACACTAGAGACAGATAATATCTCAATCACCAGTTGATCCTATAACTTATAGGGTGATAACAACAGCTCCACCTGGGGATGGTACTTTCCCTGTGAAGTGCCAAGAATCTTGGTTCCTGTCATTCTGAAATTTTTTGCCTAGTAGCCTTCGTTGATTGATTAGCTTTGTTCTCAAAAATTGGAAGAATAGTGGTCAGTGGCTTAGGGCCTTCTCTTCGAGCTTCAACCAACTGACTAATGTTATTCACTCAGAAAATGCAGGCGAAAAATAAAAATAAAAAATGGTATGTACAATGGAGAGTGAAAAATCGAGTCTCTACTGGGGCGGTACATAATGTTTCAGCATTCTGCCATTTACAAGTCCTCCTGGTAGATCTATCCCATCAGCATTGTTTAGCAAGAAAACATTGTTTCCCCTGAATGCTTAAATCCTGTATGGTCCTCTCCACAGACTGTCAAATTTTCCATGTTTTCCCTTGTCTTCATTTCTGGCATCCCATCTCAGCACCAAATCTCCTAGCTCAAAATCACCTTCCTTGGTTCTTTTGTCAAAGATCTTATTGATGTTTTCTTGGATTACCTGAGTCTTGTTGAAAACTTCTTCCCTAGACTGCTGCAAATGGATCATCTGGTTGATCCTTCTCTGTGAGTCATTTGGCTCGGCTTGTACATCTTAAAGAAACTTCATGACAGGGACTCCTAAGGAAGTGGGGAAAACTGCTTCTGTGCCATAGACCAACTGGTATGGTGACATACCGATTGACCTTTTGGTGGTCAGTCTGTCAGCCCATAATGCAAACACCAACTTGTTATGCCACGATTTCTTGTTTTCCTGCAACATTTTCTTGATGATATTTACCAAGGTTTTGTTTGAAGATTCCGCCAGCCCATTCCCCTGAGGGTAGTAAGTTGTGGAATGCCCCAAACCAATGTGATACCGGTTGTAGAAATCTATGAGTTTATTTGATCGAAAAGCAGCTACATTATCAGTTATAATATTTCTAGGACATCCAAAGCGAGACAAGATATTATTTTCAAGGAATTTGATAATAACAAAGTTAGTGGCTTGCCTGCTTGGTACTGCTTCGATCCATTTCGTAAAATAATCGGTGGCAGTGAGAATCCACCTGTGATGGCCTGAAGAAAGGGGGTGTATTTCTCCAATCAAGTCCAATCCCCATTGTTGGAAAGGGGCTTCCACTGAGATCGGTTTCAGAGGAAGAGGGAGGAGTTTCCTTTTGCCTTCAAACAGTTGACATTGATGACATGCAGTCACTTTATGATGTACATTGGCGAATAGGGTGGGCCAATAGAATCCAGCTCTGAGTATTTTGTTAGCTGTGACCTTCTAGTTCATATGGCCACCACATTCTCCTGCATGAAATTCTTGTAACACTTTGTCAGCTTCATCTTTGAATAAACAATTTAACAGAATACCTCCAGGATCTTTCCAATACAAATTGCCTTCTAGAATACAGTATTTCAATGCTTTCAACTTCAGAAATCTAGCTTTAGTCTTAGTCAAACCTGGGGGAGCTTGTAAATTTTGCAAAACGAATATAAGGTCTGCATACCATGGAGAGTCGAGAAATATCTCTCTCACGCTTGGAGTCGCCATCTCGCCCTGTTCATCTGCTGCAGCTAAAAAATTAATGTCAAGAGCATGGAAGTTAGATTCAACCATTTATTTAGCAAGGCCTTGACCTTTGATTAGTTTCGTAGACTTAATCTCTATGTCGTATTCTAAAATGATAGCAATCCATTTCCCTCTTCTTCCATCTGGATTGTCCTGTGTCAAAATGTCTTTTACTACCGCATTCAGAACATATGCAATAGTATGGGAATGGAGAATGTAGACCCTAAAATCTTTTATAGCTTTTACCAAGGCAAAATCGTGTTTCTCCATTATCTTGTAATTCTGAGAAGTGTCTCTTAGCGCTTTACTAAAGAAAGCTATGGGTTGTTCATACCCTTCGTTGTTCTTTTGTAGTAAGACCGTTGCTATAGTATGTTCTAAAGCGAAAGAAAAAAAATAGAAATCCTTAGTAAAATCAGGACTGATCAAAACAAGGGCCTCTATGAGTGCTCGTTTGACTTGTTCGAAAGACTGCCTGGACTCAGTGTCCCATTTTATTTTTACATCCTTTTTTAGCATATTTGTAATGTTTCTGAGGAGCTCTGCCAAATTGGAAATGAATCTTCGTAGAAATTTTATTCTCTCAATAAAAGATTGTAATTATTTAATGTTTCTTGGGTGTTCTAATTTTTTATGGCCTCGATTCTGTTGGGGTCTATTTTGATTCCGTCCTTGGAGATGATGTGTCCTAGCAGTTTGCCTTCCTCTAGCCCAAAAATGATTTTCTTAGGATTTAAATAAATCCCAAACCTTCTACATTTCTCGAAGACTCGTCTGAGGTGTCACAGGTGTTCGTCATCAGATCGAGAAAACATAGTTACATCATCCAAATAGACGACAATAAACTTACCCGATTCTTCCACAAAGGCGATATCCATCGCTCTCTGGAAAGTGGCTCCAGCGTTCATCAAACCAAAAGGCATTTTCACATACATGAAAGTGCCCCATGGTGTGGTGAAAGCGGTTTTGTCTTGGTCATCTGGGTGGACGAGGACCTGATTGTAACCCGAGAAACTGTCCAGCAAAGATATTCGACTGGATCCAACTACCCTTTGAAGGATGTGGTCCATTTTTGGCAAGGGGTAATTATCCTTCAGTGAGACCTTATTCAAATTTCGAAAATCTATGCAAAGTCTGATTTCCCCAAATTTCTTACGTGTAGGGACCAAATTAGAGACCCATTTGGAAAAATGCAATGGGACTATGATTTTGGCATCGTACATTTTTTTGATTTCCTTTTCTATCAGAGGGAGCAACTTGGGATTTATCCTCCTAAGTTTCTGTCTGAACAGTTTTTGGTCTTCTTTTATTGGAATCCTGTGTTGTATGATGCTGGTATCATAAGCTTTCAAATCCTCATAGCCCCATGCAAAGGCATCCAAATATTCTTTGAACAACTCAATGTATTTGAGTTTTTGCTCAGGGGGTAATGATTTAGACAATTTGACTATCCTAGGTTTCTCTTCGGTCCCTATATTACAGTCTTCTACCTCTTGTCCATTGGCTTTGATTTTTGGTTTTTTGGCTACGTCGTTAAAATCAAACAAGTCCTCTAAAGGAACCAGACCCCTAGGCAAAACATTACTTTTCAAATGCAAAATATTGGCCTCCATCTTATCATTGCCTAATTCTCCTAAATCTATGCTATTTACACTATCAATTTCAAAATCAGATCTATTTACATTTTCATCCTCGTTCTCTAAATCTATATTTGTACATTCAAAATCATTTTTACACTACAGAAATTCTTCGATTTGATCATCATTACCAAACACTTGCCAGTACATGATATTGTCGGGAACAGTTGGTCTACATTTCACCTCTACCGTGTATGGGTGAGTCGAGCGGAAAGGAATCTTACATGTGGTTGCTGACGTAGCCAATCCGTCTGCCAAAATGTTTTGTCCCCTCAGCATTACCTACAACTTCAATGAAACATCTCAGGGCATCAAGAACAACATTCCTATAATCTCTAAGACGGGGATTCTTCGCAGCATACTCACCTTTAATTTGCTTGATTATTAACTCAGAATCACCCCTTAGCATAATCTGTTTGGCACCAACTTTTTTCAAAAGCTTCAGACCGAGCATCAAGGCTTCATACTCAGTGATATTGTTAGTGCATTGAAAATTTAATTTGTAAGAGTGGTTTTCCGAGTACCTGGTTCTGTGATTGTGCAGCCAAACTCCTGCTTTGGCTCCTTCTTTGCTTACTGCTCCATCAAAATCCCTGCTCCAGAAATCTACAGGTAGCTCTTCAGTTATCATGTTTTTCTTCCTTGCTACCTCAATGATTTCTTGGCCTTCATCCTGACTAGATGTATCTTCTCCTAGCTGAGTATCTTGTTCTCCCATGTCACCATCATTGTACAAGATAAAAGAATCCAATTCAGAATGCACGGAGTAAAGAGGATAGTTGTGTGGTTTTTCTTGGCTACTGACCATGTATTTCATCCATGTTTCTCTGTATAGCCTTCTTTGTTGCCTGAAAACTAGGATAGTGGCATAAGACATATCTAGATACAGGGTACCTCTCAACTTAGCCCCCCAAGACCGGGATAGCAACATTCCATACTTAGGAGGGATGTCTGCAACTACCACATCCATTACAATGCTCTTTGCAGGAATCTGAACCAAGGTGATACATAGGTCCTTGATCAAACCAATACATCTAACTTTACTGGAGTCAAATGAGTGTAAATCCTTGTAAGGTCTGGTGACCTCCAGTCCTAGTTTCTCCATCACTGCTTTAGGCATCAGATTGTGGGAAGCACCCTAATCTAGCATAGCGTTATGAAAGATTACGTCATGTATGTTTAGACTAATGTAAAAAGGAGCGACATCACCATTATCATCTTGGCCATCTACTTCAGGTCCAAACAGAAGTTCAGGTTGATCATTTGTAAGGTTCACGGTATCTGAATGATTTGTTGATCCAATGGTTAATGCCTTTGTGCCTATGTCAGGTTCAATGGTTAGTGCTTTAATCACCTGTGAACGATAAACTTCTTTGTTCATCAACTCGGAAAGTGGAATGGGTATTTTTACTTTGGCTAATTCTCCCTCAAGGCTGAAAGGTGTAGGAGTTCTGCCTTGGCTCATCAATTCTGGTTTGTCCACCACACTCTTCTAGCCAGAAGTATTGGGTAGATTAATAGGTGAAACCTCAGGCTGTGACAATATTTTCAGAATAGTAAGGTTTTTCTTCGTGGGAACTTCGACAGTGCTCTTTTCGGGAATCTTCTTGGCAAATGGCTCAGAGGCCTTCTTGGTTTCGACTACCTTCTTCATTTCAATCACCTTTTTTGGGGAAATCCCTTCTGTCTTTTTACTCCGTAGATTATACTGTCGGTGTACCTCCAAAATGGCATTTTCGAATGCCTGCTATTCTGCATCTTCATCTTCTTCAATTACTTTTGTTTGATTGAGAAGAAAAATTTCTTTCTCTTCTTGGGTAAGGAAAATAGCTTCGTTATCATGAATGCCCATGAGATTTATATCAGTATCCTCTAGTTCTTCAATCACTTCCTCCCCTTCATTAGCATAATTTTCTTGTAGGGGAGGTCTGATCTATTGATCCAGACCTCTCTTCTCTCTTTGATCCCTAGGATCTCTCTATCTGATTTGAGGAGGGTTTCTCCTAAAGTTAGGATTCTGAGCTTGAGGAGATGTTGGGTTATCTCTTGGAGGATTTCTTTCTGACACAGTAAGTCTTTCCATCATTCTTTCCATTTCTCTGGCCAAAGAATCCAATTTGGAATCTGAGGTTGACATGGAAGGTTGTTCTTTAATTGTGACTCTCCTCTCTGACCTTTGATGTGCCCTTTTTGCCAACAAATTGGCCTCCACATTTATTGCACTTTTCTGCATGTCTTCCAGGGTGGTAGAATTTATTTCCTTTAGTTGGTATGACATATCAGTGTCAAAACCATCCAGGAATTTTATCAATGCCAAACCATGTGGAGGTTTAATTTCAACTAGGATTGCGTTGTACAGGTTATTGAAATGAGTGCAGTAATCTTGCACTATCTCACATTGATTTATTCTAATATTTCTGTATTCTGACAAGATTTGGAGAGGTTTTTTCTTTACCTCCCATCTATCTAGAAAACTCCTTTGGAATGCGGTAAGGTAAAGGACTGAGGTGGCACGCAAACCTTTGTACCATTTTTTAATGTCACCTGTCAAACTTTGGGCAAACAATCTCATTTGAACGTCAGCCTCATCTACTTCATGCAGATCATAATAATCATTCATTTTATCTATGTGTTGTTGTGCACTCAAAGGTCCTGTTGCATCGAACTGTGGAAGTCTCGTTTGATAGTCTTGGGGCATGGCATGAAGAGGCGAAGCCAACACCAAGGGAGCATATCGAGCTGCCATGATATGTGGAGGAGGTGGGATAATAGACTGGATGATCGGTGAGGTAGTGACTGAAGATGAGGACGAAGAGGGATTGGATAGCACTAAGGGAGTGATTTACGGTTTAGCAGTGGGAGACAAAACTTCAGGGGTTCGGGGTTGTAAAATGGTTGGGTCAAAAATGATTCCAGTCACAAAACTATCGGACCGTGTTCTAATCAGGCTCTGCTGGGAAAAGGTGTCAAAGTCAGGGTCTTGAAAGGTAACGAGTTCCCCTGAAAAGGAAAGGGACTTATGCAAGGGAGTATGGCTCACTGAACCTTCAGATACAATCTTTTTCTTGAGCAATTGTTTTGGGTTATCTGTCACTATCGTCGGTTCTGGGTCTCGATGAGATCGAGTATAAACTTTCTTGGGAGCTAGATTTATTTTTTATTTTATATATATATACTTTTTAGTTTATGAGTCTGAAAATAATATGTACAGATTTTAATCAACCTCTAAACATTACTTTCTTCTCAAATTTGCAATATTCTAGGAACAAACTTTCTTTTTAGGGAAAAGAAAACATGAAATTATAAATTTTAAGTGCTTTCCCCAATGGAGTCACCACTATGTTAGCACTCTGTAAATTTCCTAGAGGTTGACAATAGAAGAAATCTACAAAAGGTAACTTTATCCAACCGCTTTCGAAGCTAGGATCTAGCCCTTCCAACTTCAAAGAGGGATCTCTCTATATAATTTAGCTATGTTTCCAATTTTAAATATTAGTCTAGGTAAAGAAATAGGTCGTTTTTGTTGTCAAAGTGTTTTTTGAATTGGTTGAGACAGTCTAGACATCCATTGGGCTATGGGGTCTGTGTTTTAATAAAATATGAAATCCGAACCAGAAACGTAAAGCAAAAACTTTCACAGGGCGAGATAATATAATCACTGGATTCTTTAATAGCATAAATGATGAATAGCAGAAAATATGAGAAAGATAATTTCAACAAAGAAGCAGTTAAGAATTTCTTTATTGAAAACATCAGAAGATAAAACACTCAAATCTTTCGAGTCAGAAACAGGGTATACGAGATAAATCATGCAACATTCGTTACTCTTAAAGATTAGATTTATAAAAAAGTATGATAACAAAGTGAGAATAACATTCAACTTAGAGAGAAAAACATCACCAGCGAATACACGCAAGAATCCTGTAAAAGTGCCTCCTTTTATTAATGGAAGATCTCTTCAAAAATATTACAGTTTGATAGCGTCAGGGTGTGAAGATCAAAAACCCCCAATACTTCGAAAGATGAAGTATTTATAACTCAAATTACAAACGATCCTGTCATTAATGATCAGTACATGCTAAATCTATTTTTAGCCTAACTAACTTAACAAATTTCCTAAATCTAGGAACTGCTTGATGATGTGGTGTAACTGCATGCTGATTTCTGGGTGGGCCGTTGATGAAGCCTCTGCGCGACCTCATCTGACTGGAAAAATGACTATACTGGCACAGCTCATCTGCTACTCGATCAGATCATAGAGTTCCTCCCATCGAAGATGACTGGGCACGTTGACTTTGAGTAGCCTTCAATACACTTCGTCCATTTCTGTGTACTTGGAGAAAGTAGGCTTGGTGAGGAAGATGTATCGAATCTCATGTTGGATATTGATGTCTCAATGAAGAGCATCTAGAAACGCCTTGCCAGTGATGCTCCCTTGAATGCTTGCAAACTTTGAACTATCCTTAGCCACATCGGCCAATCTCTTCTTGTAGTCTGGGAGTGTCATCAATTTATCATTGATTACCTTCAGACCAGGAAGACCTTTCTTATGTAGAGCCTCAATATTACTAAAGAATCTTTGTACCCCTAGGTTCATGGCCTAAACCTTTTCTTCTAGCTGAAGCATTAATCCTCTCTTGGTCAAAACTCTTTTGACCTCAAGGATGGTCTCTGTTCTGTCTTCAATTTTCATCTCTTCCAGTTCTTCCCTGGTCTTAGAATTGAGGAACTTGATGATCTCATTCGCCTGTGTTGGCATATCTCCCAATTCTGATTTGATCTTCTCAATGGACTACTTGCTTCTCTGCACCAATTCATTCTGCTTAAACATTATCTGTATCATGGGCCATATCTCATCCATGGACTTGGTGATGTCTATCCATACACTTTCTTTAACCTCAGCCAAAGTCTTTCCTGCCACTGTTTGCTTCCGGAGCTGTTGTAGCTCTTGTTTGTGCTGCTCTGTCACCTAATTTTCCTTGGAGAGGCTGGTCTGAAAGGAAGATTTGAGTTCTTGAAGGTTCTCAATCTCCTTTTTGAGCCTGCTGATCTCTGTTTCCTGTAGTTTCATCTTTTCCATAGACTTAGCCAGGTTAGTTGTCTTCTCTTGGGATGTCAATGGATTCGCGGATGAGACTTATGTCATTGATGTTGTGCTCACTCCTGAAATTGGAATAGCACTCAATGGAATGACTTCCATTGGCTTCAATTTCTCTTTCTCTTTTAATATTTTCTCCATCTCAGCTTCCATTTCTTTAAGCTGTGCATTCTGCTCCATGAGCAGCTTGAGCATTTCATCTTTCTCTCCTTCTTTCTCTGCTATCTCCTTCGCCTGTGAATCCTCTGTGGGTGGGAGCTTTAATTGTTTCCTCAAGGAGGCTATGTCAGCATTCTTCTTCTTGATCATTTCCTCAACTTCTTTCACGTTCGAAGGATTGTAACCAATCTTGAGGACCAGTTTCTCCAAAGTCTTGATTCTGTTGTCCTTGGCAAAGGATGATATCTTCTCTAGCCTCAATTGTGTTTGAAAATTGTTCAGGGACACTTGCAGTTTGGACACAGTAGTGGAAGCATGCACCAACATGTAAAAGACTATTTCCCCTATCTGCTTGTGCAGATCCATCTGATCAGTCGGATGCACGTCCTTTGTCTGGAATTTGAAGATGGCCCTTTTATAGTCAGTGATCACCTTGGGATCTGGTACCTGTACCTGGAGGAATGCCATATGAATTCTTCCCTTCTCGGTGTCGAATGTCGATAGCAACCTATGTTGCACAGTCGATGTCTACTTCCAGAACTAGGCATAAGTACTACTGGTCAGGGTCTGGTTCCTTTTCTTGATCAGCTCATACTTTTCCAAGATACTCAGCTTCGGTCCCACCTTACCTGGCTGGGTGTTCAATGGAAAATTTGTAGATTTTTTTGGCAATGTTGAGGTTAGGACCTTATGGAGGCTCGAACCGAAGGGTGGAATACCAACTTTGGTCATTGTAGTAGACGGGGATTCTTTTTCCCTGGTCAGGCCAGGAACTGCAAAATTCTTAGGCCTCTTGGTATGCAGCTGGAATTCTTCAGACGATACCTTAGTGACAGGCGGAGATAAATCTTTCCTAGACCTATACTCCTTCGGGTCCTGTGGCATGGTCATTTGTGACACAGTGGCTGGGGAATCCTGTTGTTCTACTTTGACCAATGTGTTAGGCTCCCACACTGTCTGATTTGCAAATTTTTCAACTTCAGGCCTAGCTTCATGAACATATGGGATGTTCTTGTTTTTCACGCTCATATTGGAGATGATCCCACATGGATCGTAATGCCATGGGAATCTCATACAAAACTTCATTTCCCTTAGCCTCATGTCTGCTTCTTCCCTAGTGCCATGATTGTTTTAGATGAAGGAGCCAATCTACCCCTTGATTCTAAGCTGTTGCTTTTTCTTCAGTGACACAAAATGGATATCATCGAAATTTATTATCTGCCTAATATATTCCAAAGAAAAAATTCTGACAGGAAAATACTTGGGCAACTTATACGGTGCTAACTCGCACCCATATACTTTGATCTCGATATAATTTTGGTACAAATACCAATCCCCTATCTTTGTGTTATCCGATAGGTGTAGGATCCTCTGAACTTCATTGTTTATCCGAGGCTCGGGCCTGCCGCTTAGCATACTTACCACAGGGTGGTAGAATTGATCAATGAACTCCTTGAAACTGAACTCTGTGGAGTTGTGCTTGAGCAAGGAGGTCCATGTTGTCACTGCCTGGGGTCTACCCTCTCCATCCATCTACTGCATGGAAAAAATGAATTTGTCTGCTTGGAAGAAGACAAACAAGTACACCAATATGGATGAGTATAGGAACATGCCTTCCATGGAAAAATTCACGACCTGTTCGTGAATATTGTCCACCAGGAATGTGTTGAAGTCAAACTGGGTGGTGGGATTTTCGTTGGTAGAGAAGATAGATAGAAAACTCAGAATGGGTTCATCTACCCACTGATCAGAATAGTATCCTAATAAAGCAAAAAGGGATGAGATGATCTAGTTTCCTTTAGTCGAGAACATGGATGAAGGATAAGTAGGATTTGTGGAGGGAAATTGAGTGGATGGGGGAAGGAAAAGCTCGAATATTTGAGCTCTTTGGGGGAAACTCATTTTCTTGTATAATTCTGTAAGAATTTCCAGATTGAAGGGTGACGCAGAGTCGGCTTGGGGGATTTTCATCATTTGGTCTATGGATTTGGGCGTGATGAGGAACAAGATCTCTTCAGATGAGGAGACGACGACTCTTTTCTCAGGAATGTAGTGGGCTTGGCACTTGAGGGAAAATTCTGGGAAAGGGTGAATCTGAGGGAAGAGGTAAAGGGGTAAATTGGACTCCCAGAGTCCGATTTCATCACTTTGGTCCAGGAAGACTTCCTTGAGCCATGACTAAAGGTCTGCGAAATCAAAATCACACTTTGTATCTACAATTAAGCGGTCTTTGTCAACCAGTGGGATTCTGTCAAGGTCGACAGGAGGCGGGAGAAACAGATTCTTCTCTCCTTCTGCTTGTTTGGGCTTTGGCACCATTTCTGCAATAGTACCTGCAAGACAAACAATTTTAGTGGGGGTGAATGACTGTGGATGAGGGAAACTGACTGTAACGGAGGAGAAAACAGTGTAAAAAACTCTCTAGTGCGATGAGTGGTAAATGGTGAGAAAAGGGAGAATGAGGGTATTTTTGAGTAAACAGGTGTCCGTTGGGTGCGGGAGACAGGTCAGCTAGATAACGGATAGGTTATCCAGTAATAAATGGCCAACAGATCATTTGGGATGTGAGATGGCAGGTGACGGTAACCAAGGGAATACGGACAGCTGACGTGGCGACGATCGATTGGGATAAAAGTCATGGTAACGGGGCTTACCGCGAGCGACTGAGGGGAAGGACTGACAAAAGTTTATGGGACATGACCCTTTTTAGAAATGTGGACAGTGACATCAAGATGTGATGAATGTATGTCAGACAGTAGGCGGTGATGGAACTCGAGACCATTAAATTGATGCCATGTATAAAGAGGGGCCCGCCAGAGGGAATATTCCATTCTGAACCCCCCCCCCTTCGGTTAAAAGTTGATCAGTCGGGGGGGTCCGAAAAACATTTTGAGCCATTGATCTGAGCGCTTGTTTTATGGTCGCAGATCTTTGCACGCTTTTTATCATTCATTCCGAACCCCCCCTCCCCCTCCATTAAAGGCAGAATGGACGGGGGGTCCGGAATCCAATGTTGACCGTATATCTGTGCGCACCATCCAGATGCATGTGGGTTTTATCATCATTTCCGGACCCCCCCCCCCCCCCCCTCCGTTAAACGTAGAACGGTTGGGGGGGTCCGAAAAGATCTGTCCACCATAGATCTGGGCGCAATCATCTGGACCGTTGATAGATGAGCGGAGCATAAGTGAGGGCGCATAAAATACATGCACCGCTATACTTAGGACATGTGCATTTTATGAGTTTTTCCAAGGTTTTTCAAGTAGACACCACCATGGGGCTTGACCAACACCATTTTTAAACATCTGAAACATGGTGCAACATCGATCATCAAACTGGTTCTTATTGAAATAAAGAAATAAATTAACTAACCTATATTCTAACCTAGCTTCCTATGACAATTAACCCAGATTACACTATTGGGTTAAGAATTTATTCTACCCTGGGGTTATCTGACCAAGATTAGACAGTCTGGCTAGATTTATTCACTAATCTAACCTAGACACTTTGGCTAATATTAAACTGTTTAGCCAAATTCATTCACTACCCTATCAACATCAATTTAAAAAGAACTTGGCCATGCTTGAAAGGTATGGACCAAGTTACTATTATTGCATGGGGCTTTTATTGAATTCTTTTCTGCCCTCTTTTCTTTTTTTTTCTTTCTTTTTCTTTTCTTTTCTTTCTTTTTCTTTTTTCTTTTTCTTTTTCAAATTATTTGCAGAATTAAAAATCATTTGTCAACAAAAAACACTAGAGACAGATAATATCCCAGTCACCAGTTGATCCTATAACTTATAGGGTGATAACACTTTCCAAAAATTTATAGTAAAATTTAGATCACGATTAGAAACAATAGAATGAGGAATTCCATGGATTTTGAAGATATTATCCATAAAAAAATTGAGCCATTGTAGATGTTGTGAATGGGTGTTGAAGAGAAAAGAAATGGGCATATTTGGAGAGACGATCCACTACCACCATGATGACGGACTTATTTCCTGATTTGGTTAAGCCCACAATGAAATCCATAGAAATATACATCCAAATAGTATGTGGATCAAAATTAGTTGGAATGTGCCAGGGGTTTTGACAGTCTCACCCTTATTGCGTTGGCATATATCACATTCATCCACAAAGGTGCAGACGTCCTGTTTCATACTGTCCCAAAAGAAAGAGTGTTTGAACCATTCATAATTTTTGGTAAAACCCGAATTCCCTACAGTAGGAGAAGTATGAAATTGAGAGAGCACCTTGGATTTATGGGCCGATTGTTTGCTTAAATATAGGCTAAATTTATAGAAAAAATCTCCATTGTGCCAAGAGTACCCTGGAGAAACTTGGGTATCCTATTGCATTTTTTGGATGAGGTTGGATATTTTGGGGTTGTGCAACCATTCCTAGTGTACATCCTAAATCTAATCGGTGATAATGAATGAGAAGGAAAAGAGCGACCCTTCTTCTTCATATTTACTGGAAATCGTATCAACCACCACATTTTATTTACCTTCTTTGTAAATGATCTCATAATCATATCAAAACAGCTTGATCACCCATTTTTTTTCTCTAGATATGAAATGTGTTTTCCAGGAGGTACTTGAGGCTTTGATGGTCTGTTTTAATTTGCAAGTGTTGTCCCAATAGATAAGGATGCCATAGATCCACTCCATGAAAAATAACCATCATTTATTTTTCATAGATCGATTGGCCCAAATGTTGAATTGACAATTGTTTACTAGTGAAATATTAAGGGCATCCATCTTGCATGAGGACTGCCCCAATTCCTCTCCATGATGCATCACATTCTATAACAAAGGTCTTGGTGAAATCAGGTAGGGCCATTACAAGAGTAGTGCACATAGCTTCCTTCAAGGCTTGGAAGGCTTGGTATCTTGTTGGAGGCCAACTGAAGGCATTCATTTTAAGAAGATTTATTAGGGGAGATATAATTTTTTCATAATTGTGAACATATTTGTGATAATATCCTGTTAATCCCAGGAAACCACATTGAATTTTAAGACTTTTAAGGTGAGGCCAATTATGCATAGCTTCAATTTTCTTAGGATCCACCTTTACACCATCCTTGCCAACAATATGACCTAGGTACTCAACTTCAAAGATGCCAAAAGAACATTTATATTGTTTAAGGAATTTTTTTTGCATGGAGAGGAGATGAAGAACTTGATCTACATGGGTGAGATGAGATGGCCACATTTTAATATAGATGAGAATATCATCAAAGAAAACTAACACAAAGTGACGGAGGAAAGGACAAAGGACATGATTCATGAGACTTTGAAAGGTGGAGGGGGCATTACAAATACCAAAGGGCATACCCAAGAACTCATAGTGGCCATCATTAGTGATAAATGTCATCTTCTACATGTCTTCCTCTTTCATACGTATTGTTAGGCGGAAATATTGTCGTTTAATTACATTGTAGGACTTGCCAAACTATTTAATTTGTCAATCTGAGGTTCGTAGGCTTACGAAGCACATGCACTATATATGCAGGACTGAAGTAGAAGTAATCTAATCTAAATTTCTGAAATGAAATTAATATAGGAAAGAATTGAAAGACTAATTAGGAAAGCAAGAAAGAAATCTAGGAAAGAAATACAACATGTGAAGAGTTGAATGACAAAAGACATATGTGAGCTCACACAATAATGCTATCTCAAATTACATTACAAGAATCAAATGACAAATCATGAAAGCATGACAAATGAAAGAATACAAATCAAAGCTAAGAATCCCCTTCTAAGACTTCAAGCTAATCTAAGTCTAATATCTCCTCTCTCATTTCTAACTCCCCCCCAAAATGAAGAGAGAACAATCTCTTTTATACATGAGAGTCTTGAAGATAAGATAAGAGTCTCATAATTACAGATCCACTATTCTCTCAACCACTTTCCCATTATTACAAGATATGATCCCTTCAAATCTTCCACACATCTCTCACAAATCTTGGATAAGATATGCCATCAAAATATCCATGATCTTCTCCTTTGAATATGCTTGAATGATTGTCCCAAATATTCTTCAAATCTTCAAAGCTTGAAGATGAAATTCGAATTTGAGGCTAGGTGGTAATATCTGACTTTGTTGAAATCTTCAAATATACCTGTACACATCATAAAACTCATCCAACCTTGAGATATAATGAAAATATGTTAATTTTCTAATATTTAATCATAAATTCACTTATAATGCTAAAATGAATAAAGTGTAAAATAATAAGGTGAAACCCAAATGTATGTATGGAAATGGTATAATAAAAGGTTAATGGGACGATGGAATGTAATGAATAATGAAGGAAAAGGTGGATGAAAATACAACATTTCTGAGGCCCAACATCCCGCCCAACTGAACTTGTTCCATGTCCTCATGCAACCATGCATGGATCTTCTTAAGAACTTTTCGCATTTAAACTATGCCTTTGATTGATGATGTCTTTTTAATAAGGAATATTTCCAGGATCTGAAATACAGGAGTAGCAGCATGTAAAATACATGTGTAACATCATGTAATACATGTGTAATATGTGTAACAACATGTGAAATTTTCGTATGGTTGGTTCTTGTCTGACAACCATGAATACAAAGAACATTCATTTCACTTATTTGTTTTCTTGCTGAAATAATTTAGTCATATACTAACTGGAAATAATAATAAGCTATCAATGTGCATAAGAAAGCATCACTGTGCATAAGAAATCCTTTTCTCTATATTTTATGAATCATGTCAATATGTATATCAATGTGTATGAAGCAAAGTGCAACAGAGGATCGTTGGAAAAGTAATGTTGGTGAATGGTAAATGAGATGAAAAATGGAATGATGATAGTGGAAAAATGGAATGATGGTAGTAAAAACGTAGTGAATGTGAATATAGTTCACGCACCCCCCCCCCCCCCCCCCCCCCCCCAAACTGAACTGGTTTCATGTCCTCATGCAACTTGGCATGGGTCATGAAAGTGAAAAAGGAAATGGAACAAGGTGAGGGAATTTTCCAAAATATTCAATTCAACATATAAGGAATTATATGATTAATGTTTAAAAAACAACATAGCTCCACTTACCCAAGAATGATGATGAACGATGCAATAGGAATATAGTTGTTGTTGGTGGTGGATCAGGAAAATGTGACTGGTGGTATAGTGGCAATTGTTATAACTGTTAGATCAGAGAATATGTGACTACGATTGTTGGAACATGGAAGGTGTCACTATTGTAGGATCATGAAAATGTAACTGTGAATATTGTTGTTGCTGAAACTGGATCATGGGAAATGAAGGAATCTGAAATGCTACTGCTGAATCATGGAAAATGTAGAAGGCGGAAAGTGGAACTATGGTACTCTCAGATAAAGTCATGTTGTTGTAACTATTGGTAGAGTTGTTAGCACTCTGTAAATTATGTCCGGCTGAATAGACAAATGACAGAGGTAACTGTTTCAACCAACTTTAAAGATGAGGCACTAGTTTGCCCAAATCAGAGAGGCTTCTCTCGTGTCACTTGATATATCTATGGAAACCGACGGCTATATTTGATTTGTTTGGGAGATTTTTAATAGAGTTGTTGGTGAAGAAGAGGGGAACACTATGGGGTATGGAGTCAAAATTCTGAAAGTGAATGAAGACAATGCATAGACTGATAGAACTCTCCATAGGACAAAGGCTAAATAAGGCGATGAATCTGAGTTATTATTGAAATAAAAAGATGTGTAGGAAGATAAAGAAGACAAATAACTGCATCAGAGCATTACTGAAATGAATTCTGAATAAGTTAAGGAGACAATCACATAGTTTAAATTGCTTAGACCAAGAGCATCGCAGGACGAATTCTGGGCCTTTAAACTCTCCAATTTGAACAGAAGAAAATTTAAATGAAATGGCAGGCTACAGGAAATACATACGATGAAAGGAAACAAAGATCATATCACCACCCATTAGAATTTTTTCATAGAGAATTCAAAATCTTCTACATTTGTATTCAATTCAGATTCAAAAAATTTACAAATAAAGTTTGATACAACCAAAAAGGTTCTCTTACACTTCTGCCAACATTGGCTAATTCAAGCCTCTTAGTACTTATACAATTTGATAAAAAATAACTGAAAATGAAACGTTTCATCTTCTGTAATAGTTTTGGATGTCAGTTTCGGTATACGAAATGACTTACAATAATTAACAAAAAGAAACGTTTCACCATCATGAATAATCTCTCTAACCGCCTGGCTGCTTTCACTACACCTGGTCTGCTTTGTACTTTTGTTAGGTCTGGTAAGATAGGTGACAGCTGGAGATCATCTATTGGTTCCAGGGACGTGGCATTTTGTCTTTTCCAACCGTACAAGTTCCTTCCATTGAGCGTCAGAAGGGATTTCGTAGTCCATAATTTCTTTAATCAAAATTTCCAGGTTGATGCACGTTGCGTAGGACATGATTGGCACACTGACTTTCATTGTTTTGAATTTTTTCATAATTTCAAAATCAGTAGCTAAGTGTTCTACCAAGCTAGGACCCTTCAGACTTTCTTCCATATCTTCAAACCTAGAATGGTCCATCTTGCATTGCATGAGAAGAGTGTGGTAATCTTCATGCTTGTACAATGAGCCTTTACCATCCTAGAATGAGGGGAGGCCTTTAGCAAGCAATTGTTCAAAGGCATCTTTAAACTCTTGTATGCTATGGTCCATTTGCACAACTTTGTTCTGAACGGTTCTGAGTAGGTTTTGTTTGGCAATGATTCTCCTGGCTGAAATGATTAAAACGGTTCTGTCTTTCACACTGATGGTCTGAAGATCGACAGTTGGTATAGCATTCAACAAGTCGATGGAATTTTGGTCCCATTCCAAGGGCTTCTTCACTAGCACTTCATTTACAACAGCGCAACTTTCTCAAGCTGTAGCAACCATGTTTTCCTTGTCATTGATAAAGTTCAGATAACTTCTGAATTTAGAAACCTCCGTAGCAATCGCATCCTATATAACATGTTTGGCTCCTTGTAGAAGTGTTTTACCCTTCAATATGGTTTTTATCTTGTTCACTCTTTCCTGCAGGTATTGGTTCTCTCCGTAGAGTTGAGCTAATTTCTCGTCCTTCACCTTAGCCTCTTGTTTCAGTTTTTCTAAGTTTTCTTTTAGATCCTTGATCTCACCTATTTTCAAACTTATCTAGGACATAGCCTGAACTAACCCCTCAGCATTTGATCTAGCCTCTGCATTAGCAGGTATGATAATCTCCATATTTGATGTTGTCGCCTACATCTGTGACCAACTTTCCTTCGCTTTATCCAACTGCAACATGTTATCCTTGTAGTCTAGAGCCTCTTATCTGAAGGTTTCCTTTTCCTTCCCCAAAGCAGTTAACTCTGTTGTCTGTGGATGGTCTATAGGTGACATCTTCAATCTTTTCTTCAAACTTTGAATCATTTTATCCTTTTCATCCAAAGAGGCCTTCACCCCTTGTGGACCTTCAGACTCTAATATTTTTACCTGCATCATCCAAGATTTGTTGGGCACCTTTTACTCTTTCAGTTGTCCATCCAGTTTCAATACATGTGTTGTCAACCTTGCAACTTTTAGAGCTAAGTTTAGGTAATCAGCATACAACATATCACTGAAATTTCTGTGGAATTTCACTTTGTCAGGAGCGTCGATGTTCTCACAGTGTACCTTGAACTCAAATACCTTATCATTATTGGCCACTGCAATGTTGAATGTCTTTTTCTCGACATCTCTGACTGAGAGTAGGTGAGATTTGTGCTGAGGTGTCCCTTCCACTTCAGGAAAAAGCTCCTTTATCTCACTATTGGCCATACTCCCTTTCACTGCATACTGATGTAGCAAGTATTCCTTAGATTGATAAACCGTCCTGGGAGTCTGGCCAAATATGTGTTTCCTACTGTTGAAAACCTTCATGTTGCCTTCATTTTGTGGTTTGTCTTCGGGATTGATCTCTTCGTTCTAGACCTTAGTGTCTACCATCTCCATGCACATATTTCCTTTATGTTCTTTATCTTCCAAGTCAATAATTGGAAAAGGTGATGTGGCTCTCATTTTCTTGAGGGTGTCTTGTTGGTTGCTAACCCCTAGGGCTTTTGAACTGCTTCTCTTATTGAAGATGATCATTTTAGGAGCCTTGATAATCAAACTGGGTGAGGGTTTTTGTGTTGAGCTTTGCTGGGAAGTAGTCTCTGTTTTCTTTGCTTGTTCATGCAACGTGATGACCTCCATTTTTGTGCAGGTCTCTAGATTGGCCAATTTGTCTAGTTCTTCAACGTGCTCATGTTCATAAGGGCCTTGTCTGCTTGACAATATTCTCTTTGATATAACCTGATGTGGATCGTATATTCTTCCTTCCAGCTGTGTGAACCCAAATTCATTGAGTTTAGACTGAATTTGAGGCAAACAAGACTTTCTCTTCACCACAAAAATACCTACCATGAATAGGAATTTCAGATTTGAAGCCTTGTGAGATTTGAGGAAGTGTTCAGTCTCTGAGATGATCCTCTGTCTTATAAATTCCAATGCAAATATCCTAGGAGTCAGGAAAAATGGTAAAAGGTGAGGTCCTTCTTGGCATCCGTATACCCAAATCATGGTGGAATGAGTGAAAAACATCTAGTATCCCATAGCATTCTCCAGACTTGGTTGAAACAAACTTTTCATCTCTTCCAGGACTCTTGGCAAATATGAACCGAAAATGAGACTGTATATTTTGGACATGATTTTGTTGATGAAGATGAGCATGGCGATCTTTTTACACTCGGTCGAAATAAATGCAGCTTCAGGAAGCTCGGTATTGTTAGATCCTAGAAACATTCTCAATAGATGAGGGTAGTATCCAAAATGTATCAATGAGCTGAAATTAACCAACTGTTGATGCATGTTCTCTGCAATAAATTCATCAAAACTGACACAGACTGATTGCCCATACAGGAAGAAAATTAATAGGATTCCTAACATAACCTCTACCACAAACTTGTCATTGTCTAGACCTAGAATTTGACTCAGCAGAGAGCAAGTCCACTAGACTTCGACGATCATGACTCTTAGATTAGCAGGCAAGGATAAAATTTTTGAACGATGTTCAGGTTTGACTATGGTTTTCAAAAACAGGGTTTTTACCTCGGGCAAGCATTCCCTATAAATCATAATCATTCTCTGTTCCTCAAAGGGTTCTGACACCACAAGGGGGGTGTCTATTACATTTAGGGAATGTCGGAGCGAGGGACCATCTACTTTACACAGGACTTTTGACCCTAATTTGTTTAGGATGACTCTTTCTCCCTGGGAATATCTCTCAGCACATCAGTTCACGAATTTGGGGAATGGGAAAATTGTTTCTACGACATAAGGGGTGAAAGAGGCTCAAGCTACTTCAATAAAGGATATGTGGGATCCGACGTTGTTCAACAAATTCACTTTGGACACAGAAACGGGTGAGACTGTTGTCACTGTGTCGAAAACGTCAGAATCTCTGTCAATTAGGGCATCTTCCCTGAAGGGAGTATCTAGTTCACTCATGGATAAAACAACAGGATTGGAAGCCATCGTGAAGAATACCTGATAAGCAGCGAGAAAAATGATCTGGTTCGGTCCTGAATTTTGAAATTTGGATGGAAGCTTTGCACCAAATCTCCAAACATTCGACTGCTTCAAATACTCATAGAATAATGCCCGGGGTCCCTCCTTTTATAAGCGTCTATTTCCATCGGGGTTTGGAGAAAAGAGGTTTTAGATGAACCACCCTTAGCCCCAATTTGTCTTAGAGAATGCTGTGTGTCCATGATTTAAACTAGGGTAGTTTTCCCCGGTCCACCCCTTATCAGCTAATTATCGTGCTACTTCGATCACCAAATTGTACCTCAGTCGTTGATCCAGGTCATTTCAAGATCTACGGTCAGCGTCTTGCCCGACTACTTTGTCATCGAAGGTTGAAAAAGGTGGTTTTGGTTAGACAACTCTCCTTTCCGATATACTTCTAAGGGCACCATGCGTCCCGCAAAAAAACGTGATGGTTTTCCCTGGCTCGCCCTCGATCGCTTAATCTTTGTGCTAGTTGTATCTCTGATACACGTCTTGGTCATTGATCCGGGCCACCTTTGAGATCGACGGTTGGCTAAGATTTATTCTTCATATCTCCACTACTTCATCCAAACGCCACCAAATATAGATGGGTCGTCTAAATTTATCACAGCTCTATGGCAATTTAATCCATCATAAAATTTCTGAAACTCAGACACGAGATGGGAATTATATGGTGATAACATTGGCTCCAACTGGGAATGATATCCTCCCTGAGAGGTAGCAAAGAACTGTAGACCAAGTGCCTACCCATTGGGCTGTAAGCTTATGTCTGTGATCTAAATCTCTTCATTTTATTCAAAAACTTCAAACTACTTAGTATGGATCAGGGCCTTCACCTCGGGCTTCAACCGTGTTGTTTTTATCTCAATCTTCATACTTAAAGAAAAACAAAAATGCAAAGAGGTAATGTACAATGTATGGTGGGTGATGATCTTCTAAACAACGTAGTGCTTGAGAAACCTGCCATTCACATGCCCTCCTCCAGCAGGTTCTCCATTACTCTCCTCCAACAAATAGGCATTGTTCCCATGGTAAGCTATAATTTTGAATGGGCCCAGCCACAGGTGATCAAATTTTTTCGTGTTTTCCCTTGTTTTCGTTCTTGGCATCCCACCTCAGTACCCAATCTCCAAGTTTGAAGTCATCCACTTTGGTACATCTGTCGAAAGCTTCCTTGATTTTCTTTTGACATAGTTGGGCGTTGTTGAAAGCCTTTTCTCTAGCCTGTTGCAAGTTGATGAGTTCATCCTCCCTTCTTCGACTGGCATTCGTCTCTGCTTCTTGCTCTTGTAACAACTTCATCACTAGCAATCCGAGTGTCGTAGGAAAGATGGATTTTGTACCGTAGACGATATGGAAAGGAGATGTGGCAATGGATCTCTTTGGTGATATCCTGTACGCCCACAGTGCATGAATGAGATTCTTGTGTCATTCCTTTTTATTCTCCTGTAGCAATTTTTTTATGATTCTGACCAGGATTTTGTTTGAAGACTCAGTTAATCCATTTCCTTGCGGGTAGTATGACGTGGAGTGGCCAAGAGTAATATTGTAATTACTGCAAAGTTTCTCAATTTTTTTATTTTTAAAAGTCATTGCATTGTCTGTTATAATCTTGGTCGGACATCCAAACCTAGATAAGATATTTTCTTCTAGAAACCAAATGATAACATCATTTGTAGCTTGTCTGGTAGAAACAGCTTCAATCCATTTGGTAAAATAATCTGTTGTAGTCAGGATCCATTTGTGTTGAGCTGAATATTGTGGGTGTATATCTCTTATGAAATCCAGGCCCCATTGCCTGAAAGGAGCTTCTACCGAAATGGGCTTCAATGGCAGAGACTGTAGCTTTCCTTTCCCAACGAATATTTGGCATTCATGGCACTTTGACACCTCCTTGTAAACATCAGGGAAAATACTAGGCCAATAAAAACCAACTCTCAACATTTTGTGTACAGTTGTCTTCCAATAATGATGACCTCCATAGTCTCCTTTATGGAATTCTCTGATGGTCCTTTCTTCTTCCTCCTCTATCAAACAACTCAGTAAAATTCCTCCTGGGTCTTTCCAGTACAGTAATCCATTGACAATGAAGAATTTTTCCGCTTTCAGTTTTAAGAACCTAGCCTTTGTTTTGTTATATTCAAGAGGAGCTTGTAGATTTTTTAACACAAATATAATGTCTACATACCACGCAAAATCAAGAAATTTCTAAGATATCTGTGGAGTCGCCTTCTCTTCCTCTGTTGTAATTTCTGACATGTCTGTAGCAAAATTTATTCCTAGAAGTTCACAGTTTGTTTGTGCCATTAGTATAGCAATTTCTTGTCCTTTGATCAACTTTGTGGGCTTGATGTCAAGATCATATTCTAATAGCACTACAATCCATTTTCCCCTCTTTCCTTTAGGATCGGGTTGAGTTAATATGTCCTTTATTGAGCTGCTGGGGACATAAGCAATAGTATGTGAATGTAGAATATACACCCTGAATTCTTTCAATGCTTTGACCAAAGCATATGCCTGCTTTTCCATGATGTCATATTTTAAAGGAGCGTCTCTCAATGTCTTATTGTAGTATGCTATGGGATTCTCAAAATTATGGTCATCTTTCTGGAGTAATACCCCTACAATTGTGTGTTCTGAAGAGAAAGAGAAAAATATGAAATCTTTCTCAAAATTAGGACTAGCTAGCACAGGAGCCTTTGTCAATGCTACTTTGATGTACTCAAAGGACTTTCTAGCCTCAGGAATCCATTTGATTTCATTTCCTTTTCTTTAACATGGTGGTGATATGCTTTATGATCTCTGCTAAATTAGGAATAAATCTTCTCAGGAAATTTACTTTACCTAGAAAGGATTGTACTTCCTTTTTTCTTCTGGGTATGCCAATATTCAAGATACCTTTAACTCTGCTGGGGTCTACTTTTATCCCTTCCTTAGAAATGATATTCCCTAAGATTTTCCCTTCTTCCATGGAAAAGTTTGACTTTTTTGGGTTGAGTGATATGCCAAATTTTCTACATTTCTCGAACACCCTTCTGAGATGTTTGATGTGCTCCTCATCTGTAGCAGAATACAAAGTAATGTCGTCCAGGTATATAACAATGAATTTATCTTTTTCATCTGCAAATGCTATTTCCATAGCCCTCTGAAATGTTGCTCCATCATTCATAAGTCCAAATGGAATTTTGGCATACATGAATGTTCCCCAAGGTGTGGTGAATGTTGTCTTTTCTTGATCGTCAAGATGTACCATGATCTAGTTGTATCTTGAGAAACCGTCCAACATTGACATATTTTGAGAGCCCACTACCTTCTGTAGAATGTGGTCCATTTTGGGAAAAGGGTAGTTATGTTTAAGAGATACCTTATTTAGATTTTTTAAGTCCACACACAGTCTGATCTCCCAACTCTTCTTTCTGACTGGTACTAGATTTGCTACCCATTTGGAGAATCTTAGGGACACTATGATTTTTGCTTCAAACAGTTTCTTCACTAAATCTTTCTCTATCAATGGTAACAACAGAGGGTTTATTCTTCTCAACTTTTGTTTAAATGGCTTGTGATATTCTTTTATCGGGATGACATGTTGGATTATACTAGTATCATAAACTTTCAATTCATCATAGCTCTAGGCAAAAACATCAGGGAATTATTTCATCAATTTTACATACCTCTCTTTTACTTCAGGGTTGAGATTCTTGGACAGTTTAATGATATTCGAGTCTTCTGGAGTTCCAATGTTACAATCCTCCACGTCCTCTTCATCTATTGTGATCTTTGGACTTCTGGCCACATCGTTGTTATCAAAAAGTTTTTCCAATGATACCAGGACTTTGGGGATAATGTTGATTTTCAGCTGCACGATATCTTTGCCAGCAATTTGATTGTCAAAGTATCCTTCTTTGGTGAAAACCGCTGCATCTACTTCATTGTCGTAACATTCATCGATGTTTAAATTCTCGAACTAATTTTCCATCCTGAGGAAGCTTTCTATCTGTTTATCATCTTCGAAGACTTTCCAGTGTTTCATATTATCTGGTATCGGCAGTCTGTACTTGACTTCAACCTTGTATCTTTTTTTAGAAAAAATTGAGACTTTGAACACTGTCGTTGAAGTGGCCAATGCATCTGCAACTTGATTCTACTATCGTGGGATTGTTGAAAGGTTGCATTCTGAAAATTTCTCAAGAAGTTCTAATACCAGATTTCTGTAAGCCTTAGTCTAGAATGTCTAGCCTGGTAGATACCTTTAATTTGATTTATGATGAGTTCAGAATCTCCAATTATAGTGATCCTTTTGGCGCCCAGCTCTTCCAAGACTTTCAATTCCAATATTAACACCTTGTATTCGGACATATTATTTGTACATTCAAAAATGAGCTTGTAAGAGCATAACTTTGCATCTCCTGTGGGGTGATTTATCCACACGCTAGCTCCATCTCCTTCTCTACATGCAGCTCCATCGAAGTTCATTTTCCATATCTGATCTTCTGGGTCACCCTGTTGTTCTAAGATTTATTCCAACTGTTGCCCAGGTATACCTTTATCTGCCAAGACTATTTTCGTCTCTTTTTCTCCCAAGCATATATCATTGAAGAAAATGGAAGACCCCAGCTCAGTGCTTATTGATTATATATAGTGGTTGGTAGGTTGCGATTTGTTGCTGACCATATATTTCAGTAGAACTTCCCTGTACAATCTTCTGTCTTGACCAAAGACAGGAATCGTGACATATGACATGTCCATATGGAGGGTTCCTTTCAGTTTTGCAGCCCATGATCTGGACAACAGCATGCTAAATTTTGGAGGGATATCAGCGACCACTACATCCATCACCATGTTCTTCACTAGGATATGTGCCAAGGAAATGACCATGTCCTTTATCATGCCAAGGAATTTCACCTTCCTTGAATCAAAAGAGAACAAATCCTTGTAAGGCCTTGTGACCTCAATGCCCAGTTGATCCATGACCACTTTAGGCATCAAATTGTGATATGCTCCAGAGTCCAACATAGCATTATGTAAGGTCATGTCATGGATTTTTAATCTTACATAGAAATGGGGACCTTCTTCATTTTCACCGCTTCCTTCTACTCTTGACCCAAATAAAATGGTTGGGTGGTCGTCTTGTATGTTCAAAGTATCAGAGGTTTGTCCCATCTTAAGCATCTTGATGCTCTGATTTCTGTATTCGCTATTTTTGATCAATTCATTGAAGGGTATCGAATCTTAATCTTAGCCATCTCACTTTCGAATTCAAAAGAGGACGGAGTTTTTTCTACCTCTTTAGGGACAGTTTCTTTTCTTGTCAATATTTTCTTCGGTGGTTACTCTTTCTTCTTGTCCTTATTTGTAGTGTCTTTTGCAATGGATTCTTTCACAACAGAATATTTTTGGGGCTGACTGGAAGAGGGCGCGTTACTCTAAGCGTCTTTGGTGAGGTTTTCATTTGGGAGGTTACCTTTCGGATGATTTTGAGGCACCTTTTGATTTCAGAGATTGTATTGCCTTTGGAATTGCATGATGGCGTTCTACAATCCGGTCTCGTAATCTTCTTTTTCTACTGATAACCTCTCCTCTTCATCTTGCAAGAAGATTTCACTCGCATCCATGAACTGGTCATGTTCTTCCTTGGTCAAAAACACTTCAGTTTCTTTTTCATCATAGCAGTTCACATTATCTTCAAAATATTCATCATAATCTTCATTCATATAATTATTCTGAAAAGGGGGTATGACTTGTTGTTCTCCCTGATTTCCTTAATTCCATTGATTTGTTTGGTCTGCTTGAGTTTCCTGATTACCCTGATTCCTCTACTCCCTTTGCAGGATTTGTGGACCGACGGGTCTCCTTGGATTCCTGGGTGGACCATCGACATGTTCCCTAGGGTTAGGTCTGTTTCCTAGTGCCATTATTTCCATCATCCTTTCCATGTTTCACATCATCGCTTCGAACCTTTCTTCTGATGTTTGTGACGTGGAAGTTTGTGCTTTATCCTGAGTTTTTCCCATGTTTCTGCTAGGATTAGATTTCATTTTTCCTGAAGCCATTAGGTTTACTTCGACTTCAATGGCATCTGTCACCATATCATATAGTGTGGCAGATCTTCACTCCCTCAATAATAAAGCAAAATCACTTTCGAAAGAATCGACATATCTGAGCTAAGACACTTTAGGTGGGGGTTTTACTTCATCAGGAATCGCATTATATACCTTCATGAATCTAGCCAAAAACTCTTGCACTGTTTCATCAAGGGACCTCTTCATATTGTTGTAGTGTTTCAACAACTGAAGGGGGTTTTTCTTATCTCCCCATCTGGCAAGGAAGAGTGTCTCAAAAGCTGCAAAATCTTTGATTCTTGCTGGTGCCAGGGCTCTGAACCATTTTCTTACATCTTCTACAAGGATTTGTGTGAACAAACTCATTTTAACGTCTACAAAATCCATCTCCTCTAATTCTATGAAGTCATTAAACCAATCTAGGTGTTTCTGGGCCGATATGTTACCCTCAGCATCATATAGCTTAATCCTTAGGTTGTATTCCTGGGGTAAGTCATGCAATACAATAGGAAGTATGAGAGAAGAAAATATGGTCACCATAGTTGTTGTGAGGGGCCGGAGTGGCTGTCAGTTTTGGACAGGCGGCACTACGGGTTTAACAGGAGCGGCTAGAATCAAATCTTTGAATCTTTTTTTGTCAAATAGGGTCTCATCTAAATGGGATTCGTACCTGGTTCTGAACAGGGAGTGTTCAAAATTTAGGTCAAACTCAAGGTCATCGATGTTGATCAATCTGTCTCTAGGTAAGGATAAATATCAGTCTAGATGTAACACAGGGGTCACTTTCCTTTCTTTTCTTCTTCGGCCAATATTTTTAGGACTAGAGACAGGGACTGTAGGCTCAGGGTCTAGGTTTCTCCTAGTGTGGATTCTCTTAGGAGCCAGGGTTTCTATCTCACACAGCATAGTACAATTGGTCTCTAGGTAATGGAGTCTCCAGGGTAAAGATAATCTTCAGCCAGTAAGGTATTTGGTCCACTATCACCCTTAGGGATCAAACTAAAGCTTTAAGCCATTTTCCCAGGGAAAATTTTTCGATTTCGTCCCCGACAACGACGCCAGAATGTTAGCACTCTGTAAATTTTGTTCGACTGAATAGACAAATGACAGAGGTAACTTTTTCAACCAGCTTTAGAGCTGAGGCACTAGCATGCCCAACTCAGAGAGGGTTCTCTCGTGTCACTTGATATATCTATGGAAACCGATGGCTAGATTTGATTTCTTTGGGAGATTTGTAATAGAATTGCTGGCGAAGAAGAGGGGAACACTATGGGCTATGGAGTCAAAATTCTAAAAGTGAACGAAGACAATGCATAGACAGATAGAACTCTCCACAGGACAAAGGCTAAATAAGGTGATGAATTTGAGTTATTCTTGAAATAAAAATATGTGTAGGAAGATAAAGAAGATAAATAATTGCATCAGAGAATTGTTGAAATGAATTCTGAATAAGTTAAGAAGACAATCACATAGTTTAAATTGCTTAGACCAAGAGCATCACGGGACAAATTTTGGGCCTTTAAAATCTTCAATTTGAACAAAAGAAAATTTAAATGAAATGACAGGCTACAGGAAATACATACGATGAAAGGAAACAAAACTCATATCACCACCCGTTAGAATCTTTTCATAGAGACTTCAAAATCTTCTACATTTGTATTCAATTCAGATTCAGAAAATTTACAAATAAAGTTTGATACAACCAAAAAGGTGCTCTTACACTTCTGCCAACATTGGCTAATTCAAGCCTCTTAGTACTTATACAATTTGATCAAAAATAATTGAAACTAAAACATTTCATCTTCTGTAACAATTTCGGATGTCAGTTTCGGTATACGAAACGACTTACAATCATTAACAAAAAGAAACGTTTCACCATCATGAATAATCTCTCTAACCGCCCGGTTGCTTCCACTACACCTAGTCTGCTCTGTAATTCCGTTAGGTCTAGTAAGATGGGTGACAGCTGAAGATCATCTGTTGGTTCCGGGGACGTGGAATTTTGTCTTTCCCAATAGTACAAGTTCCTTCCATTGTGCGTCAGAGGGGATTTCATAGTCCATCATTTCTTTAATCAAAATTTCCAAGTCGATACATGTTGCGTAGGACATGATTGGCACGCTAACTTTCACTGTTTTGAATTTGTTCAGAATTTCGAAATCAGTAGCTAAGTGTTCTACCAAGCTAGGACCTTTCAGACTTTCTTACATATCTTCAAACCTGGAGTGGTCCATCCTGCATTGCATGAGAAGAGTGTGGTAATCTTCTTTCTTGTACAATGAGCCTTTACCATCCTAGAATGAGGGGAGGCCTTTAGCAAACAATTTTTCGAAGGCGTCTTTAAAATCCTATATGCTATGGTCCATTTGCACATCTTTGTTCTAAACCGATATGAGCAGGTTGTGTTTGGCAATTATTCTCCTAGCTAAAATGATTAAAGCGGTCCTGTCTTTCACACCGATGGTCTGAATATTGGCGGTTGGTATGGAATTCAACAAGTCGATGGCATTTTGGGCCCATTCCGAGGGATTCTTCTCTATCAATTCATTTACAACAACTCAGTTGTTTCGAGCTGTAGCATCCATGTTGTCCTTGTCATTGATAAATTTCAGATAACTTCTGAATTTAGCAACCTCCACAGCAATCGCATCCCATATCACATGTTTGGCTCCCTGCAGTAGAATTTTACCCTTCAATCTAGTTTTTAGCTTGTTCACTCTTTCCTGCGGGTCTTGGTTCTCTCCGTAGAGTTGAGCTGATTTCTCGTCCTTCACCTTAGCCTCTTGTTTCAGTTTTTCTAAGTTTTCTTTTAGATTCTTGGTCTCGCTTGTTTTCAAACTTATCTGGGACATAGCTTGAACTAACCCCTCAGCATTTGATCCAGCCTCTGCATTAGTAGGTATGATAATCTCCATATCTGATGTTGTCGCCTACATCTGTGACCAAATTTCCTTCTCTTTCTCCATCTGCAACACCTTAGCCTTGTAGTCTAGAGCCTCTTGTCTGAAGGTTTCCTTTTCCTGGTCCAAAGAAGTTAACTTTGTTGTCTATGGATGGTCTGTAGGTCACATCTTCAATATTTTCTTCAAACTTTGAATCATTTTATCCTTTATCCTTTTTGTCCAGAGAGGCCTTCACCCCTTGTGGACCTTCAGACTCTAATTTTTTTACCTTCATCATCCAAGATTTGATGGACACCTTTTCTTCTATCAGTTGTCCATCCAGTTTCAATACATGTGTTGTCAACCTTGCAACTTTCAGAGCTAAGTTTAGGTAATCAATGTACAACATATCACTGACATTTCTATGGAATTTCACTTTGTCAGGAGAATCGATGTTCTCATAGTGTACCTTGAACTCAGATACCTTACCATTATCAGCCACTGCAATGTTGAAGGTCTTTTTCTCGACATCTCTGACTGAGAGTAGGTGAGACTTGCGCTAAGATGTCTCTTCCACTTCGGGAAAAAGCTCCTTTATCTCTCTATTGGCCATACTCCCTTTCACTGCATACTGATGTAGCAAGTCTTCCTTAGATTGATAAACCATCCTAGGAGTCTAGCCAAATATGTGTTTCCTACTGCTGAAAACCGTCATGCTACCTTCATTTTTTGGTTTGTCTTTGGGATTGATCTCTTCGTTCTAGACCTTAGTGTCTACCATCTCCATGCACGTCTTTCCTTTCTGTTTTTCTTCTTCCAAGTCAATAATTGGAAAAGGTGATGTGGATCTCATTTTCTTGAGGGTGTCTTGTTGGTAGCTAGCCCCTAAGGCTTCTGAACTGCTTCTCTTATTGAAGATTCTCATTTTAGGAGCCTTGATAATCAACCTGTGTGAGGGTTTTTGTGTTGAGCTTTGTTGGGAAGTAGTCTCTGTCTGCTTTTCTTGTTCATGCAACGCGATGATCTCCATTTCTGTGCAGGTCTCTAGATTGGCCAATTTATCTAGTTCTTCAATGTGCTCGTGTTCATAAGGGCCTTGTATTCTTGCCAATATTCTCTTTGATATAACCTGATGTAGACCGTATCTTCTTCCTTGAAGTTGTGTGAACCCAAATTCATTGAGTTTAGACTAAATTTGAGGCAAACAAGACTTTCTCTTCACCACAAAAGGACATACCATGAACGTGAATTTCAGATTTGAAGCCTTGTGAGCTTTGAGGAAGTGTTTAGTCTCTGAGATGATCCTCTGTCTTATAAATTCCAACGCAAATATCCTAGGAGTCTGGAAAAATAGTAAAAGGTGAGGTCCTTCTTTGCATTCATATACCCAAATCATGGTGGACTGAGTGAAAAACATCCAGTCTCCCATAGCATTCTCTGGACTCAGTTGCAGCAAAATTTTCATTTCTTCCAGGACTCTTGGCAAATATGAACCGAAAATGAGACTGTATATTCTGGACATGATTTTGTTGATGAAGATGAGCATGGTGATATTTTTACACTCAGTCGAAATAAACACAGCTTCAAGAAGCTTGGTATTGTTAGATCCCAGAAACATTCTCAACAGATGAGAGTAGTATCTAAAATGTCTCAATGAGATTAAATTAACCAGTTGTTGATGTATGTTCTCTACAATAAATTCATCAAAACTGACGTGGAATGATTGCCCAGACATGAAGCAAATTAACAAGATTCCTAACATAACCTCTGCCACAAACTTGTCATTATCTAGACCTAGAATTTGACTTAGCAGAGAGCAAGCCCACTAAACTTCGACAATCATGATTCTTAGATTGGCAGGCAGGGATAGACTTTCTGAACGATGTTCAGGTTTGACTATGGTTTGCAAAAATAGGGCTTTTACCTCGGGAAAGCATTCCTTATAAATCATAATCATTTTATGTTCCTCAAAGGGTTCTGACATCAAAGGGGAGACTTATGTTACATTTAGGGCATGTCGGAGCGAGGGACCATCTACTTTACACAGGACTTCTGACCCTAATTTGTTTAGGATGACTCTTTATCCCTGGTAATATCTCTCATCACACCAATTCACGAATTTGGGGAACGGGAAAATTGTTTCTACGACATAAGGGGCGAAAGAGGCTCGAGCCACTTCAAGAAAGGATATGTGGGATCTGACATTGTTTAGAAAATTTTCTTTGGACACAGAAACGGGTGAGACCATTGTCACCATGTCGAAAATGTTAGAATCTCTGTCAATTAGGGCATCTTCCCTGAAGGGAGTATCTAGTTCACTCATGGATAAAACAACAGGATTAGTAGCCATCATGAAGAATACCTGATAAGCAACGAGAAAACTGATCTGGTTCGGTCCTAAATTTCAAAATTTGGATGGAATGTTTGCACCAAATCTCCGAACATTCGACTGATTAAAATACTCATAGAATAATGCCCGGGGTCCCTCCTTTTATAGGCGTCTATTTCCATTGGGGTTTGGAGAAAAGAGGTTTTATATGAACCACCCTTAGCCCCAATGTGTCTCAGAGAACATCGCGTGTCCATGATTTAAACCAGGGTAGTTTTCCCCAGTCCACCCCTTGTCGGCTAATTCTTGCGCTACTTCGATCGTCGAATTGTACCTCAGTCGTTGATCCGGGTCATTTCAAGATCTACGGTCAGTGTCTTGCCTGATGACTTTGACATCGAAGGTTGAAAAAGGTGGTTTTTGTCAAAGAACCCTCCTTTCTGATATACTTCTAAGGGTGCCACACGTCCCGCAAAAAATCGTGACAGTTTTCCCGGCCCGCCCTCGACCTCTTAATCTTTGTGCTAGTTGTATCTCTGATACACGTCTCGGTCGTTGATCTGGGCTACCTTTGAGATCGACGGTCAGCTGAGCTTTATTCTTCATATCTCCGCTACTTTGTCCAAATGCTGCCAGATATAGACGGGTCCTCTAAATTTATCACATCTCTATGGCAATTTAATCCGTCATAAAATTTCTGAAACTTGGACACCAGCTAGGAATTATATGGTGATAACAAGAGTCATGAACAAGTGTATAGTATTCACCCACTACAAACCTGATGGTACAATTCTAATCATGCGAATGGATGTGTCGATGTCGAGCATGAAGCGAAATCATTGGATTACTGGCCATTGATGAATTTTGTTAACCAATGTGAGGCAAACTCACCATTGATGTCAATGAGTGCCACAATACTCGAGTACAACTTGCGAAATGTGAATAGATGTGTTGATGTCGATCCATTTGCAAGATCTGACGATTAAAGGACATTGATGTATTCCCATGATTGTTAGTGAGAGAGCTTGCCATTAAGGCATGCAAGCCTCTAGGTACTCCAAAGGAACTCTAGTCTATATACCAGATAAGGTATTGAGGTCGATGGAGCAAGACTTGTTGAAAGGTGGGCCTTAGGGAATCCCACATCAGTCAACACGAGATTTTGATAAAAATATTGGTAGGACTATAAGAAAGATCTCAGTAGCAATAGTGTTTATGGTAAGGAAATGTAATCATGGAAAGGGAATTGGTTTTATTCATGCGGCAAACTAGAATGGAAAAAGAAGGAAAAAATGAACTAAAAAAGATAAATGAATGTATGCAACTCAGAAAGGAATAGGCATGTGTGAATTCATGAAAGTTAAGGCAATGGAAGATGGCTACAACACAGGGATGATCAATATGTTGTAAAGGAGAAATGCGAGTAAAGAATTCATGACGCAAAATGGTTTTTATGAATAGTTTATGTGTAACAACAAACATCATGATGTTTCTGATGAGTAACAACTCCTTCAAGCTGTCTAGAAAAGAATGTTTTCTTTGAAGAATTTTGTGATTCTTGAAAATCATTTCAGCAGAAAAATGTGATCGTCTCTGAACCTGAAAAATATTAGTACAAATCCTGCATGAAAACTGTGAGATTTGCAAAAACAATATCATGTAGAAATAAGTGCAAATGTAGAAAATCAAAGAAAAATATATGTGTTATACCTTTTTCCATTGTGCTTGTTTCGTCGTTAATTATTGCATGAAGTGACTTGAGAAAAACACATCAGCGTAACATGTTTGGATCATTGTTTTCAAGAATAAATAGATGCATGGGTTCTGCTTGGGCAGGGCCAACTTCATCAATTCTATGCATTGTCTTGTATATGTGTTTTCTGGGATCAGGCACATCTGACGTTCATCAATTGTTGAATTGTACTCTTAAAATATTGAAAGATGTGAACTCTCACTATGCTAGTTGTACGTAGGTTCTTGGAAACATGGTTGGGTTCGACAGACCCATCAACAATTATCAATAAGTTCATGTGTAGTGAACTGAGTGTGGTCTTGATATATACCTCAAAGATTGGAAAGCGCAATATCCAATACTTGATACAACAAACTGTAGATAAGGAGTTGAAGTTTCACATGCAATGGTCGATGATTCACTTGGAATTGAACGTTTGAGAGGGAGGTAGGTAGCCAGTTTCGGGAAGAATCTGGAAAGATAAGGTTGTTGCGACCCAATAGTGAAACACAGACCTATCATGGCTAATTGGCTTTGTGACTGCATCCTTTTCTAAATCTAGCATATGTATTAGGTGGACTCAGAACCTCCTTTTTATTTTAATCGTAGGAGATTTCTTCAGAGATTTCCAAGAATGTTGCTAGTGTCAACATAGCATGATGTATGTGCATGTTATGTGGCTAATTTGCAAACAATGTTGCTGAAGAATTTAGTGTGTAATTCAGCCTTCCATAAATGCCAAAATTCTGATTGCATACTTCAGGCACCTCCTGGTCCTTATTAACCTGTGTTCGATGGATCAATCAACTGAAAATAAATGCATGGAATGCACATGTGATAGACTCGAAGGAATCCCCTTTAACAGAACTTCTTAGAAATCCTTGCTATATGATATCTAGTCGGTGATTTCTTGGGATTTGTTGACAGATTGGGCCTTACGGCGAAGGAATTTGGTGTCCACCAACACTCAATAGAGATTGAGAGCATTAGTAGGAAAATGTGGTGATGGTGCATTAAATTTGAGTGAGAGATAAAACCAAAGGTCAAGAGGACTAAGATCTACATGGATATGCAATATTACTTAAGGATTTGCAACATTCACTACCGTCGTCAAGGGAGAAAGTCAATACACCAAAAAATCATCGTTGAGATCTTCATTTGAGGAGTTACAACAAACACACCAAGCTAACCCATTCTGAGGATGACTATGATAGCAATCCTAAATTTCTAATTTTGATTTGCCCGAAATAGTGTTGTTTCAACCACTCAATTGAGATTGAACTTGATAATCGTAAGAGTGGATCACGACTTGAAGATACAAAAGGATAAATATTGATCACAGATATTTGTGAGGATTTTTATCAGCCGCCCATTTTGAGTTATGAGGATTCCTGCAATCAAACCCATCGTAAAAAATAAAAAAAAATTAAAATTAAAATTAAAAATTAAAAAAAAAAAAAAACCTTTCGTGAATTCATAAAACACACCATCGTTTACTCGTTCAAAACTAACCTGATCCATTTTTCGTGTTTTGTAATCAAATTCGATTCATTGGTCAGGATCGATATCCATAAGAAAATCAAAGAGCTAAACGACAATCTACACATAATTTCCAAGAAATTCGGAGACTAGGCGATAGTGCATGGCTATTGTAGGTGTGGCGTGGGCAGTGAAAACTTCAATCAAAATTTCCAGAGATAGTTTGGACCACAAAATAATTCAGCAATTGTGCAGGGTGAAAGAGAAAAATAGACCGAAGGATAAATGCACTCTTAATATTACTCGTCTTTCTCAGTAATGTGTTCTGAGTGAAATAGTTTTGGGGCATCATATTATTAATACTCATGTCATGTCCATTTTATTGTTTTTGTTTTGTTGCAGGTTTTAGCATGGATAGTGCACAATTTCAACCAAAGTTTCAACATGATTTTATAGTTTCATCATGATACAGACATATTTTCAGCATGTAAAAACGTCACTGTATCAGCAATTAAAATTTCATTGTAACAGCATGTAAAATTTCGTTGTATCAGCATGATGTAACAGCATGTAAAATTTTCACTGTAACAACATCTAAAAAAAAAAATCGTTGTATCAGCATAGAAAGTTTTTGGTTTTATTGTGTTTACTATTAAGCATGTTTGCAAAAACATTCATTCTTGAAATCCAAATCATCTCTATTTTCTGATCGTCACGATAGCATGAAGTGCGGAGGAGAGCATACTTATTCTAGGTAAAAATAAAATCTAAAAATGAAAACAAAAACTGAAAAATGAAATCCTACCTACTCTATGCTAATTACATCTTAGAAACCAGTTACGTGTAGTCAAATAACCAATGGAGCCAAGAACGCAACAGTAATAGCAATATGTTCAGTGACAATTTTTCGAATGAAAAATAGAATTTTACAAGAATGAATGAATCTAGTTGTTGTAACGGTAAACTAACTAAATAAAAATAAAAACAAAATGTATCTAAATGAGTACTTACCTGGAACCATTGCTCGATATAACTTTCATAGGTGCGATTTCCCTCATTCAGATCTTGTTATAACTCCTCTTCCCTTTCCTCCATCTCATGTTCGAATGTTTCTTCGTCATCAGATGCATAGGAGTTTCCAGATGTTGAATCTTCAATTGTTTCTGGAGGAGTATTTGAATCTTTGATTGTTGTCAAGATATCCTCTTCCTAAGAAGAGGAGATCCCATCTTTTGCTAAGATCTGAGTGAGTAGTTCCAAGATGACACTCATGGTTAAATCATGTTGAAAAAATGATTCTTACAAAACCCAAAACTGAGATTTGAAAAGCTTAAATGAAAATAAACATTTTGTGTAAAGAAAAGCACACTTGCTGAAACACATGAAAATCTCTTCACAGTTGCAGAAATTGAAATTTACACTACCACACTTACAGGAATTGAAATTTACTCTTAATTGTAGAAATTGAAATCTACACTTACATGAAAAATCAAGCTAAACCTCAATCCCCTTGCGCTTCCTCGACAACGACGTCAAAATTTTAGGCGGAAATATTGTCGTTTAATTTTGTTGTAGTACTTGCCAAACTATTTAATTTTTTAATCCAAGGTTCGTAGGCTTACGAAGCACACACACTATATATGTAGGACTAAAGTAGAAGTCATCTAATCTAAATTGCTGAAATGAAATTAATCTAGGAAAGCATTGAAATACTAATTAGGAAAGCAGGAAATGAATCTAGGAAAGCAATACAACATGTGAAGAGTTGAATGACAAAAGACATATGTGAGCTCACACAATAATGTTATCTCAAATTACATTACAAGAATCAAATGACAAATCATGAAAGAATTACAAATGAAAGAATACAAATCAAAGCTAAGAATCCCCTTCTAAGACTTCAAGATAATCTAAGTCTAATCTCTCCTCTGTCATCTCTAACTCCCCCCCAAAATGAAGAGAGAACAATCTCTTTTATACATGAGAGTCTTGAATATAAGATAAGAGTCTCATAATTACAGATCCATTATTCTCTCAACCACTTTCCTATTATTACAAGATATGATACCTTCAAATCCTCCACACATCTCTCACAAATCTTGGATAAGATATGATATCAAAATCTCCATGATCTTCTCCTTTGAATATGCTTGAATGATTGTCCCAAATATTCTTCAAATCTTCAAAGCTTGAAGATGAAATTCGAATTTGAGGCTAGGTGGTAATATTTGACTTTGTTGAAATCTTCAAATATACCT
>ML777362.1:1100546-1112852 GCA_009831015.1 Picea engelmannii
AACCTTGAGATATAATGAAAATATGTTAATTTTCTAATATTTAATCATAAATTCACTTATAATACTAAAATGAATAAAGTGGAAAATAATAAGGTGAAACCAAAATGTATGTATGGAAATGGTATAATAAAAGGTTAATGGGACGATGGAATGTAATGAATAATTGAGGAAAAGGTGGATGAAAATACAACATTTCTGAGGCCCAACACGTATCTGGTGATAGCTAGAATGGAGGTCGATTTTGGTAAAGTATTGAGCCCCATTGAGTTCATCCAGAAGGTCATATATGATAGTAATGGGAATGTGTCCTTGATGGTAAGTTTTTTGAGGGCACAAAAATCAAGACACATGTGCCAAGTTACTTCCTTCTTGAGGAACATGACAATAGGGGAAGAATAGGGGTTGGTACTAGGACATATAACACCCACTTCTAACAATTTGTGGATGATTTTCTCAATTTCATTTTTTTGAGAAAAAGGATGACGATAAGGGAGAACATTGGGAGGAAGATTTCCTGGTATTAAAGGAATGGAATGATCATGGTCGTCATGGGAGGGGGGAAGACCCTAGGGGTTTGGCAAATAGTGTGATGGAATGAAAGGATATCTTGAAGGTCGAGGTGTACTAGGGGTTTCTCAATTGCTTGAATGGAATGGAGTTGGGAAATGATGCCAAAATGACCTTTTTTTACTAACTTTTCCATGCGGTGGGAACTGGTGATCTTCAGAGATCCTGCAGTGATGCCTTGGAATTTATAATATTGGCACTCCTATTGGAATGACATGGTTAACTTCTTACAATACATGAGTGTGTGTCCTAGGGTGCATAACCATTCCGCACCAAGAAAAATTTCACAAACAACCATGTCAATAGAAAACATGTGAGATTTCAAGTTATAATGACAAATTTGTAAGTGCACATTTTCATAATTCCCTCCACATTTCATGGAACGACCATTAGAAATTGTGATTTGAAAATTGCATATATAGAAATTGACTTCTTGGGAAATTTGGTGATGAATAAAATTATGAGTGTTGCCATTGTCAACTAGGATGATGAATTTATTGTGCTTAATGTAACTAATCAATTTGAGCGTTTGAGGAGCAGAAAAACCAGTGAGAGCATGTAGCAAAATAAGTGGTTCAACTTCAAGAGGATCATAGGGTGGCCTAATATCATCAGTTGGGGGTAGTGCTACATTAGGTGAAACCTCAACATCTTCATCAAGAACATTCTCTAAAAATGCCATAAAAGTTTAATGTTCTTTACACTTGTGCCCTGGAAATTATTTATCACAATTATAGCAAAGACCCTTAAGTTGGCCTTCAACCATTTCTTCCCATGTTAAATTTTGGACCTTGAGAGGAGTGGCTCGAGGGGAAGGGGTGTTTGGTTTAGGATGGGGGAAAAAAGTGGTTTTTCTTCTCTGGGCCAAGATGAACTATTGTGCCTCCTTGGAATGATTAGTGGCTTCCAACCAAGACTGAGGGCAATCCATGATAAAATGGGCACAAATTTCATCCTTGACGCCACTGATAAATAATTCCCTGAAGAAATCATATGTCATACCCTCCATTAGGAAAGCCAATTTCTCAAAGGAAACAATATAATCTTCCACTATTCTATATTTTTTCAACTTGGTCAAACGTCCTAAATGGTGGGTGTCCATGCCAAAGAGTTCAAACAACTCTGCAAAAAAATGTGGCCAACGAACATACCCTTGGCATGCATTGTGATGTCATTTCCACCATTTCCATATTTCTGGATCCAAATAGAGGATTCCATAATGAATCTTGGTTAACTCATCAATTATACCATGCAGGGAGAAATAGTGTTCCATCTAAGTAACCCAGACATATGGATCTGGTCCATCAAATTTGTTGACCTCGACTCTAGGGAGACGAGGGTCATGAGGTAGGGAGTTGGAATGAGAGTGTAAAGGTTGGTTGGAGTCAACAACTTTAGTATAGAGAGGTGGGTAAGAGGAGGAAGGACCTTGGAATTTGTTCATGAATTCATTGAGAGAGGAATGGACTTTAGCAATTTAGCTATTGATATGGGCTTGAATATGGTATGTTTTTGCATGAATGACTAGAATGTCCCTATTTACTTGGGCCTGAAGGGTAGTAAGTGTTAGCACTCTGTAAATTTGTTCAGTAGATAAAATAAATGACAGAGGTAACCTACAAACCACTTTAGCGATCGGTACTAGACTTCTTAGCTCAAAGACGGCTCTCTCCTGTCACTTGGTCTTTAATAGATGAGCTTTATTTAACAAATCATTGGCTAGGTTTTGTTGCTTTGAAGTGTTTTTTATAATTTTGTTGGAAAGGAAGGGGAGGGAAACTTAGGGCTATGAAGTTAAACTTCTGAAAAATGAATGGATGCACTAACTGGTCGGTAGAACTCTCCATAGGATAAAAGATAAATGAGGCGATAAATCCAAGTTATAAATTGTAATTTGCAGGGTGTAAAAAGAAAGGAAAAACATATAACTGTATCAGAACATTAAATAAATGAATTATGACTTAGTTAGGAAGAACTTAACATAGTTTAAATTTCTTCAGCCGAGAACATCACAAGACGAATTCTAGTCCTTTAACTATCCAATTTAAACAAAAGACGGTGAAAATGGAATTTAATCACATAGGAAATACATACGAAGAAAGAATATGAAACTTGGACCACCACCATTACAATATTTTCATGGAATTTTCAGGACATCTGCATGTGCATTCTATTCAGCTTCAAAAAATTACATTCAAGTTCCAAATAGCTAAAAACGTGCCCTTGCACTTCTACCAACCCCTAATACATTTGGAACTCCTAATATTTATACAGGCTGGGTTCCTTCGGTTTTAAACCGATTACAATGATTACAAAGAAAAATTTTGGTTTTGAAACCGATTAAAATGATTAAAATGAAACATTTATGTTTTGAAACCAATTATAATGATCAACAAGACACATTTCTCGATACAGATTCTGGATTCTCTGGTGTTTTAGTCTCTCTCTTTGCCCTCTGACTCTGTCTTGACCCTTCATGTGATTCATTGGTATTTCATTGACATATGGACATCATTTACCAAACCCTAGAAAATTGCATTTGGTCTTACTCAGCCGAAATATCTCCTTCGATTGCATGTCAGGAAATGCCATGTCTCATACATAATTCTCTGCCTGGAAACGAGTGGAAATGGCAAGATGAGATAGTGTACTGTTGAGTTTTCCATTTTTTGGGGGTGTGAGAAAGTGGTTTGAGGCAACCTGCTTTTCATCCCAAAATTCACCTGGCAATGCCACATATCCCCGAGAGAAAACCACAGTTTAAATTTCGGGACCACTCTCCAAAGTTAACCCCCACACTGCTTCGCCCCCTGAAATCATTCTCGGTCATTTATCTTGAGAACTCACAATACACAACGTTTCGGACCTGATCATATTAGCGCTCCTGCCATATTTATCCCTTTCCCACCATATTTATCCCCTTTTCTTGTTTATCAGGCTTCCAAACTAGTTTAGCATTCCACTAGATTCTGAAATCTTGATTTCACACAAAAACTTTAATGGTGGCTAACATGGGATCCTATTGGGGATGTTATCCTCCCAGTGAGGTATCAAAGAACTCATTGATCTGGTGCATGATCCATTGGGTTTCTCCAAAAAGACATGTGTACCCTACTCTAAACTGTTACCAATATCCACTGAAAACCAAATTATGTACACTACTCTCAACTGAAAACTGAACGCTAAATACACCACTACAATCTGAATGTACACACTGCTGAAAACCCAAACTGAAAACTAATTGACCAGCAAGCTTATTTTCACACTCCTATCTACTCTAAAAATGTTGAAATGAATACTCAATCAAGTGATGCTAAAGTGCCAATGCAGCCAATCAAGCAATTGGCTTCATGATTGTCCTCTGCTCACATTTTTCTTAAGCAGGCAGACAAATGTAAAAGATGGCAGCTGAAAACAAAAATTGAATCCAAAATTTGATCTTATGAATGAAACAAATTCCTCTTTCACTGACGATTGTAATGCGGTGGCCACAAGATCTTGAAAACCATAAAAAATCATTTCTTCTTGATGAACAAAAATAGAAAGACAAGCTTCATTCATAAGTGTTTGTTGCTCTTGCTCTATTTCTTCAGTTCTAAGAACATTGTTAAATGAAATGGAAGAAACAGGTTTGTATACTCTTTCATGCATATCAAAAAAAAAAAATCATACATCCTTGAACATATTCAAATATGACAACCATATTATGTGCATCAAGGCTATCCTCTTGTTCATCAAACAATTATGATTTTGTTTTAATAACCTTCAGGAAATTTTCTTGAGGATTGTCGTTTTGACTATCAAATGAATGAAGGGAAATAATTTCATGCTCATATCTTCTTACAAATATGAAAATCTAATAGCATGAACTATTTCACAGTCTAGTGTTCCCATGGATGCATTTTCAAAACTATGATTTTCAAAGGAATCAAATAAAACAATTGTATCTTCATTATCTTTCTGTATTTTTGATTGAAAAGTGGCATACATTGTTTTGTTTCTTTCCTGAAACTCTATGTCATTTGTTGGTTCACTACTTGAAGTCCCCATAAATGCAGTTTCAAAACCCTCATTCATGTCTAAGCCACTTAAAATTTGAACAACCACATCATTCACAGGGGAAGAAAGACAACTTTGAAACACTTTGTCTTGCTGGAAATCTTGTTGAATATCTTCATCAAGTTCAGGAGAAGGAAAAAGACTTTTAACAACAATTTATTGATCAACTTCCTCTTCAACCAAAGGAGGGGATACTATTTGTTGTTGGGATGAATATTCATAAAGGTATTCTATGATTTCATCATTCATAAACTCTTCATTACCAAAAACATTTTCAAGGTACTTAATGAAATGTTCACAAAATTCACAACAATCTTCAAACACCAAGAATGAAGGATTAGATTCTCCATAATTCTTAAAGAATGTTATGTGGAAATTCTTAAGAGAGTATAAGATACCTGGTTTTAAACCTTCATACCATAATATTTCTTTCCCCTCTAGAGTAGCCATAAACATTTTCATCAAACAATCCTCATGAAATTCAACCCCCAACTTACATATGTGCATGTGAAATCTAATCAAGTGCAAGGCACCATCATTTCCTTTCCCATCTTTGAATTTAGGAAAATATTTTTGCCAATCTATGTGAGGAATATGATTTGGAAAGCCAGGAATATGAGAGCGATTCATTGGAGCATACCTTACAGATCTGTAATCCATATTGAAGTTGTGGAATCATCAATAAAATCTTTAGGCTATTGACTCTTTGGACAGTGGAGTCGCCATGAAAATTTTGAATTCTAGATTCTTGAAAATGGAGTCACCAAGTGAATGATGTACAACCTTTCTGTGTCTGAATACTTTCACCATCAGTACTCAAATCTGAACTTTGTCATTTATCCCAGTGAAGATTTCACCTTCGTTCCCCAGCAACAGGGCCAAAATGTTAGCACTCTGTAAAAAAAAATTATTGATAAAACAAATGATAGAGGTAACCTACAAACCACTTTAGATTTGGGTACTAGCCTGCTCAGCTTAGAGAGGGCTCTCTCCTGTCACTTGGTCTTTAATAAATGAGTTTTCTTTAACAAATCATTGGCTAGGTTTCGTTGCTTTGAAGGGTTTTTATAATTTTGTTGGCAAGGAAGGGGAGGGACACTTAAGGTTATGGAGTCAAACTTTTGAAAAACAAATGGAAGCACTGACTGGTCGGTAGAACTCTCTATAGGATAAAGGATATATGTGGCAATAAATTTGAGTTATAAATTGTAATTTGCAAAGTGTAAGAAGAAAGGAAAAACATATAATTGTATTAGAGCATTAAATAAATGAATTCTGACTTAGTTAGGAAGAACTTAACATAGTTTAAATTGCTTCAGCTGAGAGAATCACAAGATTATTTATGGGCCTTTAACTATCCAATTTAAACAGAAGATGGTGAAAATGGAATTTAAGCACACAAGAAATACATACGAAGAAAGAAGACGAAACTCAGACCACCACCATTAGAATATTTTCATGGAAATTTCAGGACATCTACATGTGCATTCTATTCATCTTCGGAAAATTACATTCAAGTTTCAAATAGCTAAAAACATGCCCTTGCACTTCTACCAACCCCTAATACATTTGGAACTCCTAATATTTATACAAGCTAAGTTCCTTCAGTTTGAAATTGATTACAATGATTACAAAGAAATGTTTCGGTTTTGAAACTAATTACAATGATTAAAATGAAATGTTTTGGTTTTGAAACTGATTACAATGATCAGCAAGAAACGTTTCTTGATACAGATTCTAGCTTCTCTAGCATTTCATTCTCTCTGTTCTTCCTCTGAATCTGTCTCGACCCTTCGTGTCATTCATTGGTATTTCATTAACATTTGGATATCATTTACCAGGCCCTGGAAAACTGCATTTGGTCTTACTCATCTGGATTATCTCCTTCGATTGCAAGTCGGTAAATGCTTTGTCTCAGATATAATTCTTTGCCTGGAAACGAGTGAAACTGGCAAGCCGAGTTAGTGTACTTTTGAGTTTTCCATTTTTCAGGGGTGCAAGAAAGTGGTTTGAGGCAACCCGCTTTTCAACCTGAAATGCACCTAGTGATGCCACATACCCCGAGAGAAAACCGTAGTTTAAATTTTGGGACTGCTCTCCAAAATTAACCCCCATGCAGCTTCGCCCCTCGAAATCATTCTCAACCATTGATCTTGAGAACTCACAATCCACGACGTTTCGGACCTGACCAGGTTAGCGCTTCTGTCGTATTTATCCATTTCCTACCATAGGTATCCCCTTTCCTAGTTTATCAGGCTTCTAAATAGGTTTAGCATGCCCCTAGATTCTGAAATCTTGATTTCACACAAAAAAATTAATGGTGACTAACAATAAGGTCAGTACTTAATTTTGGATTGGTTTCTTCTTGGTGGGTGGGAGCCATGAGTGGATGAGGGGTGGGTCGAATGAAAGGGTGCCCAGAGTAGTATACGTCCATGAGGTAAAACAAACTTTTTGAAATGAGATGTATCACAATGATCAGGGAAAAAAGGGGAATCTAATGAGATATGTATGAAATAAGGGTGCAGTTATGTAAAAAAAAAAGGTTAAAAATGGTAGGTATCACAACGATCAGGGAAAAAAGGGGTATCCAATGAGACATGTCTCAAATAAGGGTGTGATAAGGTAAAAAAAATGTTAAAAACAATAGGTATCACAATTATCAAGGAGAAACTGGGAATCCAATGAGCTAGGTCTCAAATAAGGGTGTCGGTAGGCCCCATACCCATTCTTTTCTTTTGTTTTATTTTTCCTTTTCCTCATTTTTTTGGACTTTTCCTTTTTATTTTTTCACTTCTATGAAGTTATATTCCAATCTGAATAATATTATAGTGTCAAAATTCCCAAATTCTTAAAAGGAAAAAATGTGCAATAACTTTGCAACCTGAATGCAGGAGGAAAGGTTGCATGACAATAGATCTTTTTTGTTCCTTTTCTATTTTGTTTCCATCCCAAGGGTTAGGGTTTTCAAGGTGCTTACAGACAAAGGTTTTCCATGTGGTATAGCTCTCTGATATACATGTGGGGTCGAACAGTAGTGCTTGACCCAATGTCTCATGGAACTGAATAAGGAAGCTAGACCGTACCCTTAGTTGTACTACTCGATTACCCAGGGACTAGAGAGTATCTTCCTAAGTATTGCTCTTAGTGGCACTATAGGAGTCAAGTGGTTTATTGATTTATCTATGGTTTCTTTCAGGATACCTGGGGGGGCTCCCGATATACCATAGTTACTTGGAAGAACAAGTCTGTATACAAGTGGTGTCTGATGCAGTACCACTCGAAGGGGTACCAACAAGGATTACAAGGGTGTCCAACAATGTGAGCTTAAAATCCTCTTGTATTTCCTACATGTATGATTCCCTGACCAATGTGTCCAACCGCCCTGTCATAGAAGTAGAATGATGGAAGCATTGTCACACTATCACTGTGAGATATATTGTTGTAAACTTTTACCAATCAACTTGTACCATAAACCTGAACCATGCATCAACCATGCATCAAACTATACCTCAACCTCAACAAAAATCCATCATCAATTTCATCATCCAAATATTATTTGTAACTCCATAACAGACATGGTGTATATGTTCACATACCTGCAAACCTTCATCAACAAGAGGCTAGCATTTTCATCAAATTTTACTTTGGTCTCAGATGACTAGTTTTGGATTAGTCAATAACCCCAAATTACAATAATAATAACTATGTACCTGTAATGATTAAATTTCTAAACATAGTACACAATGTTCTTAAGTGTATTTTATGCAATTCTTCTAAGTTTCACTACTTGGAACATCTCAGAAAAGGAGTTATAGAAAAAATGGCATACCTTGTTGAATTTGGGCTTATTCTAGGGAGAGAACTTGTAGAGCATGTCTCACACGGAATATTTGTTGTATGGATATGAAAATGGTACAAAGAATACCACAGACTGTAATATAACCAATACATTTGGTCTTATTGAATTTGGATCTGTTATGACAAAGTTATGACGTTTTTATCTGAAACACATGTTTTAGACTAATTCCAAGACTAGCCACAAACCCTTTTTTCTAGGAAGTGTAACTCCAAAAATACAACGACCCATAAGCTGAAATTTTTATTACAGTTACTTGGATATTTTTCCTCAATGGCCTCCATATTTCTCGGTCTGAATCATTCTATAAAAAATAGTTATTGCGAAAATGGTGAGATGACCTGTAAATAACATACCTTAGAAAGCATCATCAAAAGAATTTATCCTTCCTTGAATTTAGACCTTATTTACTTCACCTTCCCTCTGAAATTCGTCTTAGATATCCTTTGGTTACCTCAATCACTTGTAGATATTCGATATTCTCAAGTGTAATTAAATGAGAGACCCTTGTCTCTTATTTATACTTTTATGTAGCTTCCTCAAGGGGTTACCTTCTAACCATTTTAAACCACTTTCCTTATTTTAGAGCTAACCCACTTCTAACCACTTGTCCACTTAGTAATTTCTCCATTAGCTTTATTATTTAAATAATTTATTTTGTATCCACTTTGACTTATACTTTTATGTAGCTTCCTCAAGGGGCTACCGTCTAACCATCTTAAACCACCTTCCTTATTTTAGAGCTAACCCACTTCTAAGTCCACTTAGTAATTTATCCATTAACTTTACTATTTAAATAATTTCCTTTGTATCCACTTTGACTTATAGTACACTCGTCACTTCACTTTATTATTTAAATAATTTCTTCTTTTCAACCACTTTGACTACTTTGACCTTTTGGGGATTCTAGATGACTCGTGAGGGTTCTCCAACTTCACCTGGCCAAAACTCTCTAACCGTGAGGAGTTATGTGGCATTCCACATGCCACTGTAAATGGAATGAAATGTACTATCCATGTAGAATAGTCTTACCTTCAAATGTATTAAAACTCATACAATTATACATCAAACAAATTTGGGTCCATTACCCAAACCTTTGTGCTACTGGAATTCGCTACTAGACTTTCTTCAAGAGTTGACATCAATGACAACCAACCCAAATAATCAACAATCTCCCCTTTGGAATTTATGGAAACACTCTGATGCAATACTGAATTCATATCACTCATGCTTCCCCTATGACCATCGCTCCCCCTGTAACCATTCCTCTCTGCTCTCTCTCCAAGCATTTACCTTTACATATGATAAATCTACCCCCCTTTGTCATCAATGACAAAGTTATCTTTCCATCCAGTGTTGCTCCCCTTGACTGAACTCTTACTGAAATTGATCTCCCAACTTGAAATGTCCTCTTTATGGTGTGTCCTCTTTTAAATCAAAGAAATATAAGATAAGCATTCAAAAGCATTAATTTTGGAGTAGAAATTACTTTGAGTCTCTGGCGAAAATACTCAAAGGCTTCCCTTGGAAGTGGTTTTGTAAATATGTCTACCACTTGTTATTTTGTTCTCACATATTCAACTCTGATGTTCTTCTCTGCAACCTCTTCCCATAGAAAGTGATACTTTATTGGAATGTGCTTCTTCTTGGAGTGCATCACTGGGTTCTTTGAGATACTTATGGTGTTTGTATTATCGCAATAGATTGGAATGGGCTCATGATACTCAACCTGTATATCTATCAAATTTTGTTTCATCCATAGAACCCGGGTACAACATCCTAATGCTACAATATACTCTAATTCAGTTGTAGATAAAGATACTAATGATTGTTTCTTGCTTAGCCAATATACTAAACATGTTGGATCGTCTTGTCATTGATGCCAATGGTTTGATTGATTGATGTCATTGATTGATGTCAAGTGATTGATTTATTCCAAAGGATTTATTGATTGATGATTGATGTAATGTAATATATATTGTCCTTGATGAGAATGCATATATGAAGATGGATCAATGAGTTTTCATTGATATGATGAAAATGGATCAATGAGTTGTCACTGATACATGATGAAGATGGATCAATGTGCTTTCATTAGTATATGATGAATTGTTGGAAAAAATTATAGATGAATCATTATTGTCTTATCATGATTGATAAGGTGCACAAATGGATGAACTCCAAAGTGGTCCCTTTATGGTGAAAGCCCTCATGGGAAGACTCTTTGCAGATTGATTTATCCTAGAAGAATGGTTGGAGGACCCATTCTATCATTATTTTCTTATCATGATTGATAAGGTGCACAAATGGATGAACTCCAAAGTGGTCCCCTTAAGGTGAAATCCCTCATGGGAAGACGCTTTGCGGATTGAGTTATCCTAGAAGAATGGTTGTAGGACCCATGCTTGTATGGGGAATAATGAGATGAAGATCAAGGAAATTGTTGGTGAAACTGTCCTAGATGGATAGTGCTTGTCATGCCATTTCTAGTGGTATGTGGAATGTCACATAACTCCTCATGGTTTGAGAGTTATGGCCTTACGAAGTTGAAGGACCCCCATATGAAGTCTTGAAGCCCACAAAGTCAAAAAAGTCAAAGTGACCTTAAAAGAAGAAATCATTATTTAAATGATAAAGTAAAGTGACCAAGTCAATAACATTATTTAAATGATTAAATGAGGTGACAAAATCAAGAAGGGATATTGGAGAACTTTCTATTTATGGAAAGTGGTTAACCCTAAAAATAAGGAAAATAGGTTAAGTGACCTAAAAGAAGAAATCATTATTTAAATGATAAAGTAAGGTGACAAAATCAAGAAGGAATATTTGAATGATAAAGTATTGGAGAAATTTCTATTTATGGAAAGTGGTTAACCCTAAAATAAGGAAAATAGGTTAAGTGACCTATAAATGGGTTAAGTGACCTAGAGGATGAACGTATAAATATGATATCAATGGTCTCTTGTAGATCATCCTCTTTGTGGATCAATGGAGAGCTTCTTGTGATAATATCTTTTGGAGTATTGATGGAGAGCTTCTTGTGCATTTTTTGTGTGGAACACTTGAGAATATTGAAGATATATAGGTGGCTGAGGTAACCAACGGATATCTAAGCCTAATTTCAGAGGGAAGGTGAAGAAAAGAGGGTCGAAATTCAAGGGAGGATAAATTATTTTCATGATACTTTCTAAGGTATGTTATTTACAGGTCATCTCACCATTTTAGTAACAACTTGTTTTTTGTAATGATTCAAACCGTGATATTGATATGAAACTAAGGAAACATATCCAATTGCATTTTGTAAAAAATTAATCTTGTGGTTCATTGTATTTTTGGAGATACACTCCGTGGAAAATAGGGTTTGTGGATAGTCCTGAAACTAGTTTAAAAAAGGTGTTTCGGGTAAAAACGTCATAACTTCTTCATAACAGATCCAAATTTAGTGAGACAAATTGTGTTGGTTATATTATATTCTATAGTATTATTTGTAATAGTTTCATATTGATTCAACAAATATTCCGTGCGGAGCACGCTCTACAAGGTCACTCTCTAGAATAAACTAGAATTCAGCAAGGTATGCCATTTTTGCTATAAATCCTTTTCTGAGAAGTTCCAAGTAGTGAAACCAGGAGGAATTGCATACAACACATTGAATAACAGTGTGTTCAGTTTCATATATTTATTCATTACAGTTACAAAGTTATTATTATTTCAAGTTAGGGTTGTTGACTAATCCAAAACTAGTCATGGTTGAGACAAGCAATTGATGAGTTGGCACATACATGAGGTGTATAGTTGATGATGTTGGTACATATTGATGA
>ML777362.1:1112902-1134099 GCA_009831015.1 Picea engelmannii
ATTTGTACTCTATTTATTTGTTGCTGAAAAACCCCAAGGATTGTAGTCCATAATAAAAGGAAAATTGTACATACATCTTGTGTTCTTTGTGTTCCTTGTGGTGATGACTTGTTGATGATATATTTCTGATATATGTTGTTGATATGTGTTGACATTTAACTGGTTATAAATGACAAAAATGAGTAATGATTTAATGGTGATTGTTAACTAAGTATTTTTGGGAAAAAGATCCCTACACTGTTCACCCCCCTCCCCTCTCCCCTCTCAGTGTAGTCAGTGTGTCCAACAATTGGTATCAGAGCGGGCCTTCACTACAAGACTTAACAAGATTGAAGGAGATCCATAGACACACAAATGGATGATGAAATACCAATCCTTGATTAGGAAAACTATTCTACTTCGAGAATAGAGATGAAAGTGTATTTGAAGACAATGGGAGCAACTATTTGGAAGGCATCCATTGGTGGATCGGTTCCCTTGAGGAACAAGTCAAAGTATGCAGCTCAAAGAGAAGGAAAGAAGAATGATGCATTGGCTCTCAAGACCATTCTTAGTGGACTCTCAATCCCTATCAAAGAGAGCATGGGACAATGCACTTTCGCCAAGGATCTATGGCTAAAGCTAGAGGAGACATATCAAAGCAAGAAGGAGAAGGAAGATATTGAAGATCACTCCATCAAGATTATCAAAGGTAAAGAATCTCCGAAAACCCTTTATTGTATTATTTCTAAATGTGATCTTGAAAATATTTCAAGTGAAGATAGCACAACGGAAGTTCCCAAAAGTATTTCAAATGAAGATATAGAATCTCCAAAGACTCTTGATTGTAATGATTCAAAATGTGATGATGTTGATTTTTTCTCAAGTGAAGAAGATGATCTAGAAATAGTTTGTGTAAAGTTTGATGGTAGTTATCCCATGGAAATAATAGAAGAAGATCTATTAGAACTTAAAAAGGAAGTTGATGAGGGTTTATACAGATACATAAGTGATCATTTTTATACACACTATAACTATCTTTTGGATAACACTAAGAAGTTTCCTAGGAGGAGTCAAAGGCACATCTTGAAGTTAAATGCAATGCTCAAAGAACAAGAAGAGAGCAATGAGACTAAATTGAAAGAAAAGGAAGAAGATATCGCAAGACTAAAGAATGAAAAAGAAGATATGAAGGTAGATGATGAGATTAGAAAAAGTTTTGAAACTATTATTCATCTCAAGACCCAAATTGAAGATGCCAAAAGGGTAGAATAACTTTTTAAGAATCAAATTAATGAAAAGGAAGAGTCATGTGATAAGTTAGAAGCTGAAATTGTTGATCTTAGAAAGAAAGTGGAGAATTCAAATAAATTATTGAATAGCTCAAAAATCTTGGATGAGATCTTGGAAAGTCAAAGATCACCATATGATAAATCAGAGCTTGGATACAAAGAAGAAGCTACACATGCTGAAGCAAACACCTCAAATAAACATGAGGTAAGTCCATCAAAGAAGGAGGAAAATGTTGCAAAGAAACCATCTACACAAGGCAAGGAAAATTTCAAAAGAACAAAGCAAGGAAGACATCAAGAAGCTATCTTTGGGACACCAAAGCAAAGGTATGAAAGTATTTTTCATGGGCATTGTTATTCATGTAATGAATATGGTCACAAAGATTTTGAATGTAGATCTTATGAAAGAAGATATAATGGAATATTTCATAACACCATAAGGTGTTGGAGATGTGATCAAGTAGGACACATTGTTGTTCATTGTAACACCATGAGATGCTACAGCTATAGTGGATTTGGACACAAATCCCAAGAGTGTTGGAACATAAGAAGAAATTCCATGATGAGGAATTCACATAACATGGCTTGAAGAAGGAATGAAGTAAGGAAGGGAGACATATTTGAAAATATGGATGCTCAGAGCTCAAGTTATAAGGAGTAGGGACATCTAAAGAAGTGGGTGAAGAAGACAGAGCAGCCAAAACATAATGAAAGAATGAAGGGAAGTTCAAAAATGTTATCTACTAAGGCATACACGAGTGACAATGGTATCAGTCATGTACATATGCAGGCTTACCTTCTATAGGTCACGTACATATGCAAGCTGTCTATGTAGCAGGCTGGGTATATGTGGTGAAGCCTAAGGAAAAGGCCTATGCATAGGGATTGCAGTTTGATGTGATGGTATAACTCTGTGATGCAGGGTCTGACATGGTTTATTGCAGGTTCTAACATTGTTTGTTACAGGTTTTCATGATTCTATATTGGATTATGTAAGGTGATGATGTAAAATAAAATCTTGGGTGCATGGGACTAACCCATGAGTATGGATTGATGCATTTTCTGTTGAAGAACAATGTTGGTTATGACAGTGAAGTTATGACACCTTAGTTATGTGATATATCTTGATGATGTATTGGAAGCTTACTTGTTGAAAATATTGATGCATGCATTTGGAATATGGATCGGCTACACATTGGGACATGTGGTTGAGGAGTTGATGATATTATCACGTTGTACATCATTGATGATCTATAGTTGATGCATGATTGGTATGGTTCTAGTACACTGGTAGAGGCACCTACTAGCAGGTTGATTGGCACATGTTTTATGGAGGATTTGGCATACATGTATAGGATTCATCATTTTTTGGTATTGGTGCATGGTGGTGTACATTTTTGGTACACTCATAGATGGAATATGCATGATGGTACTACACCATTGGTACTACTTGATCAACACAACAATTGGTATTTTTTTAAGATACATGACTGTGGCACTTGGTTCATCATGGAGACATATCATGAGTGATATGACACATGGTTGGCATATCGGTAGATGCACATGGTTGGCATATTGGTAGATGCACATGGTTAACATATTGGTAGATGCACATGGTTGGCATATCAGTAGATGCACATGGCTGGCATATTGGTGGATGCACATGGTTGGCATATTGGTAGATGAACACATTGGCATATTGATACATTCCATGGATGATATATTTTGGCACATTGCATGATGTTGATGTACATGGTTGATGTACATAGGTGTTGTTCATGATGAGCACACATTTTTGTACAAGATGTGCTTGGTTGATATTTTTCTCATGATTCTTTATTTCATTGTTGACATATATTTTGCTTCGTGATGCTTGGTATAGCATGAGTTTGATGCATGAATAGGTCCAAGGATCATTATATGGTAGCGCATTGTTCATCTTGCAGAGAATATAGGGGAGACATACCCATAGGGGGATTCATTCTTCTTCCCATGATTCTAGGAGGAGATATTTATCAGATGAATACCTAGAAAAGATCCCTATATTTGAAGAAAGAGCACAGAGGCATAATTCCAGGAGGAGCGATGGTCATAGGGGGAGTATGCTCGATGTATTTTCAGCATTACATCAGAGTGATATCCCTTGTTAAAAAGGGGAGAGATTATTCATAGGAATATCAAAGGCACTCAGACAAGGGGAGCATCCCCAAGGAAAGTTCAAGCAAGGGGTGCAACCCCAAGAGAAAAATTGCCCTTTGTTATTGATGTCAATGGAGGACAGATAGTCACATTGATGTGATTGATGATTATTGATTGGGAGAGATAGTCACATTGACTATTGATGTAGAGAATGCCTTATCTACACGTTGACATCAATAATTGGTAATTGGTATTGACATCAATATTGGTATTGCCATCAATGCTAAAGGGGGAGGTTGTTGGATCATGTTGTCATTGATACCAATGGTTTGATTGATTGATGTCAAGTGATTGATTGATTAATGATTAATGTAATGTAATATGTATTTTCCTTGATGAGAATGCATAGATGAAGATGGATCAATGAGTTGTCATTGATATGATGAAGATGGATCAATGAGTTGTCATTGATACATGATGAAGATGGATCGATGTGGTTTCATTGGTATATGATGCATTGTTTGAAAAATGTATAGATGAATCATTATTGTCTTATCATGATTGATAAGGTGTACAAATGGATGAACTCCAAAGTGGTCCCCTTATGGAGAAATCCCTCACGGGAAGAGGCTTTGCAGATTGAGTTATCCTAGAAGAATGGTTGGAGGACCCATGCTCTCATTATTGTCTTATCTTTATTGATAAGGTGCACAAATGGATGAACTACAAAGTGGTCCCCTTATGGTGAAATCCATCATGGGAAGACGCTTTGCAGATTGAGTTATCCTAGAAGAATGGTTGGAGGACCCATGCTTGTATGTGAAATAATGAGATGAAGATCAAGGAAATTGTTGGTGAAACTATCCTATATGGATAGTGCTTGTCATGCCATTTCCGGTGGTATGTGGAATGTCACATAACTCCTCACGGTTTGAGAGTTATGGCCTTACGAAGTTGAAGGACCCCCATATGAAGGCTTGAAGCCCACAAAGTCACAAAAGTCAAAGTGACCTTAAAAGAAGAAATCATTATTTAAATGATAAAGTAAAGTGACCAAGTCCAGAAGATTATTTAAATGATTAAGTGAGGTGACAAAATCAAGAAGGAATATTTAAATGATAAAGTATTGGAGAACTTTCTAGTTATGGAAAGTGGTTAACCCTAAAAATATGGAAAATAGGTTAAGTGACCTAAAAGAAGAAATCATTATTTAAATGATAAAGTAAGGTGACAAAGTCAAGGTGGATTATTAAAATAATCAAGAGAAGTGAAAAAATCAATAAATGATAAAGTAAGGTGACAAAATCAAGAAGGAATATTTAAATGATAAAGTATTGGAAAACTTTCTATTTATGGAAAGTGGTTAACCCTAAAATAAGGAAAATAGGTTAAGTGACCTAGAAATGGGTTAAGTGACCTAAACCTAGAAGATCAAAGTATAAATAAAATAACAATGGTCTCTTGTAGATCATCCTTTGTGTGGATCAATGGAGAGCTTCTTGTGAGAATATCTTTTGGAGTATTGATGGAGAGCTTCTTGTGAGAGCTTCTTGAGCATTTTTGGTGTGAAACACTTGAGAATATTAAATATATATAGGTGACTGAGATAACCCAAGGATATATAAGCTGAATTTCATAGGGAAGGTGAATAAAAGAGGGTCGGAATTCAAGGGAGGATAAATTTTTTCATGATGCTTTCTAAGGTATGTTATTTATAAGTCATCTCACCATTTTCGTAATAACTTTTTTTCTATAATGATTCAGACCGTGATATTGATATTACATTGAGGAAACATATCCAAGTATCTATGGTAAAAAATTCATCTTGTGGGTCGTTTTATTTTTGGAGATAAACTCCGTGGAAAATAGGGTTTGTGGCTAGTCCTGAAACTAGTCTAAAACAGGTGTTTCGGGTAAAAAAATCATAACTTCTTCATAACAGATCCAAATTCAGTGAGAGAAATTGTTTTGGTTAGGTTACAATCTATAGTATTATTTTTAATAGTTTCATTTGATTCAACAAATATTCCATGTGGGGCATGCTCTACAAGGTCGCTCTCTAGAATAAGACAGAATTCAGCAAGGTATGCCATTTTTTCTATAACTCATTTTCTGAGAGGTTCCAAGTAGTGAAACCTGGAGGAATTGCATAAAACACACTAAATAACATTTTATATAATTTTCATATATTTATTCATTACAAGTACAAAGTTATGATTATTTCAAGTTAGGGTTGTTGACTAATCCAAAACAAGTCATGGTTGAGACAAGCAGTTGATGAGTTGGAACATACATGAGGTGTATATTTGATGATGTTGGTACATATTGATGATTCATTGTTGATGATTAGTTGACACATGATTGGTATATACTTGGTACATGGTTGCATGCACTTGTTTATGGTACAGGTTGATTACAGGTTGTTTGGCACAGGTTGGTGCATGGTTGGATGCACTTGTTTATGGTATAGATTGATATTTGTTGAGGATTGTTGCGTCATCTTAGTTGGTGCCGAGGGTGTAAGTTGAGTCTTGCATTATAGACTTGGTGCTCTTGTAGAGTTGTACTCTATTCTGTTGTTGCTGAAAAAACCCAAGGATTGTAGTCTGTAATAAAAAGAAAATTGTACATACATCTTGTGTTTTCTGTGTTCCTTGTGGTGATGACTTGTTGATGATATATTGTTGATATATGTTGTTGATATGTGTTGACATTTAACTAGTTATAAATGACAGCAATGAGTAATGAGTTAATGGTGATTGTTAACTAAGGAGTTTTGGGAAAAAGATCCCTACATTGTTCACCCCCCCCCTCTCAGTGTAGTCGGTGTGTCCAACAAAACACTCACCCAAGTAGAACGTTGCTCCACTAGTGATTCATCGGTCATCAATGCAACCTTCCCAATCTGCATCTGTGTAGGAAATAAGTGATAGATCATTTCCTTTTGAATACCATAATCCAAACTCTTATGTTCCTTTGAGATATTTGAATATCCTCTTCACTGCTAAGACATGTGATTCCTTTGGTGCTTCTTAAATCATGTCATATGTCCAAACACCTGCATTACATATGGTTTGGATGTTGTCACATATAGTAATATACCAATCATTGACTTATATTTCCTCTGGTCTATAGACTTTGAATCATCATATTTTCTCGATTTGTAATTGGTTTGCATAGGAGTAGCAACTGGTTTGCAATATTCCATTCTGAACCTCTTTAGCATTTCTCTGATATACTTAGTTTGAGAAATAAAAATTCCTTGGTTTCTTTGACATATCCAAAGACCCATAAAGAAGGATATTTCTCCTAGTAATGACATTTCAAATTCATTCTGCATATCCTTTGCAAATTTCTGGCTTAACCTGCCATCATTGCTACCAAAAATAATATCATCAACATAAAATTCAATTAATAAAATACTATCTTGAGTTACCTTGATGTAGAGGTTGTTGTCTGCACTTCATTTTCTCAATCCTACCTATCGTAGATATTTATATATTCTAGAGTACCATGCTCTAGGATCCTGTTTTAGATCATACAAGGGCTTCTTCAATTTGCACACATAATCTGCATTCTCTAACAATTGAAAGCCTTCTGGTTGTTCAATGTAGACTGTTAAGCTCTAATATTGGCTCATTACCCCTTAATTGGGGCATATTACATTAGAAATTTTATTTTATTTATGTCGGCTTTATTCCATTAGTTGTAATTATACCTCCTAGTCTCCTATATATACCAAGGAGACATTTTCATTTGGAATCATCTTGGAATTGTACATTTATGTGGGCATAAGGAGGTTTCCCCATCTAAGAGGCTTATTATCTTAATTTATCTCTTTTTCAAGGTGTTGAGTACTTATTCTGAGGTTTTTCTATGCTATATTGATATTTGGTTCCTAACATATGGTATCAGAGCTCAAGGTCTTGGGGTTTCGTACTACATCTGAGACACCTTGGAATTTTCACTATAACTATTTTTATACAAAGTTTTAGAAGGAACGGATTAGAGGATATTTAGTAGACAGATCAAGGTATGTTGGGTTAAAATTTCAGCTTCTAGGACCTTATAATTTTGGAGATACAGCCTATGCAAGACAGGGTTTAGGAATCATCCTGAAATGCGTCATTGCAGAATGTTTTCTATAAAAACAAATTATGTAATGTTTCAGACCTTGAACTTTGGAGGATATTCATAGAAATTAGTAAGGTATCTATGGTAAAATTTTCAACTTTTGGGTTGTCTTACAATTGTATATACACCCTATGTAAGATAGGATATCTGACTAGTGCTATTGATTAGTCTCAAGAAGGTGTTCCAGGTAAAACAATCATAACTTCTTCCTAGAGTATCCAAATTGAGTGAGACTAGTTGCATTGGATAGTGGACAGTCTGTAGTATTTCTGGTACGAGTTTTAGAATTTTATGTCAAACATTTTGTACGGGGCACGCTATACAAGTGACATCTCCAGGAAAGGCCAAAAATCAGCAAGTTGTGGGGAAGTTACCATAAATTCCACTTGGCACATCCAATTTTGATCAGACCTATGGAATTGCAGAGAAGAAATATCAAAGAACTACAAAAAATAAATTTTCATACCCAGAGGGGCCGAAACTTTGGAGATACAGCAGAAGAAATATTGTCTAGCAGAACCACCTCAAAATCAAGGTTCAAAAGTGATACTTGGCCAACATGCAACCCAAAAAGGGAAATTCTACACCAAATAAGCCTCCAGATAATCCTACATGGACTCTTGATGAAGGTGAAGAAATGTGTAGGGACATAAATGATTTACAAAAGAAGACAATAACAAAAGATGAACTACAAGAGATGATGGATTCAATAGAAGTACTCAAGTTCAAACTTTCCACATGAGAGTCAAACTTTCCCATTCTTCCATCTTCTCTTTTGATGTAGCATTTTCTTCCAAATACTTTGAGGTGCTTCACATGTGTTGGTATTCCTTTCCATAGCTCGTAGGGACTTTTTTCATTGTTTTTTCTAAGCATTACTCTGTTTTGAATGTGAACTGATGTATGCACTGCATGTGTCCAAAAAATGTCTCTCAATTTTGAATCCATTAGCATTGTTCGAGCCATTTCTTGTACTATCATGTTCTTTCTTTCAACAACTCCATTATGTTGAGGTGTCCTAGAAACGGAGAAATTCCTTTTTATTCCATGCCTATTGCAGGAGTCCATAAATTCCTTTGAAGTGAACTCTCCTTCATTATCACATCTCAAACATTTGATTTTTGAATCCATTTCATTTTCAACCATTTCCTTGTAGACCTTGAATTTTTCAAAAGATTATGAGTTATTCCCGAGAAAGAAAACTGTAGTCATTCTTGTATAGTCATCAATAATAATATAACGTATTTCTTACCTTTTAAACCTCTTTATGTAGTTGGTCCAACTAGATCAGTATGCACAATTTCCAGTGGTCTTATCGTTGAATATTCTTTTGATTTGAACCTAGTCTTTGTTTGCTTTCCTTGTTGACAATGCTTTCATAAAGTGTTGGTTGGTTTCATGATCCGGGGCATTTCTCTAAATTCTTCCTTTTGGTTGAATTTTACAAGGTTATCAAAGTGTATGTGACCCTCAATATATGATTTGGCAGGCACCTTACAGGTGACCCTCAATATATGTCCATTTTTCCTTGCAAGTTTTGAAGATCCTTTCTCAATGTGACAATCTTTGCTTCCAAATTTCCAATGATCCTATCTCTTTCTTCTAGTTGTTCTTTCAGTGCTTCTTCAATTCTTTTATCTTATTCTATTTGAACCTTCAATTTCATATTGATCATTTGTGCTAGTTCCTGATTGTCTTCTTTCTTTTCTAGTTTTGCTTGTAGCTTCTTGTTTTTCTTCTTTTCTCTTCTTATAACTTCCATGGCACTCAACAATTCTTCTCGGTAGTCAACTTATGCCTCTTCATATTCTTCTTTGGTGTCTTCTTTATCAGATTATTCTACTTCCATGAATATAACTCTTTCTGTCTCACTGCCACTGACTTCATCTTCATCTAATGAGGATATGTCTTATTTCGTGCATAAGATTTTCTTGAAAGCTTCCTTTTTGGTTCTTATACCTTTATATGTTTGTTTGCTATTTGATTAATCTTCATCATTCCTCTTATTTTTCTTATGGGGACATTTGTTAGAAAAATGACCAATACCATCACAATTAAAACAAATCAATGGAAGCTTACCTTTATAACTTTCGTTGGTTCCCTTGTTCAACCTTCTGACAAAGTTGACCACTTATTCTTCATCATCTTCTAAGAAGTCACTACTGTTGCTATGTTCCTTTTTCTTTCCCTTTTTCTTTGACCTTTTAGATGCTTTGAAAGATGCTTCTTTTATATCTGGATTTTGTTTTTCAATTCTCATTTCATATGTTGTGAATATTCCATGTAGTGCATCCATGCTTATTGAGTGTAGATCTGCTCTTTCTTCTAGTGATGATATCTTAGGATCAAATCTCATAGGAAGATATCTTAGTACCTTTTGAACAATTAAATATTGTTAAATTTATTCTCCCAATTCTACTATTGCATTTATCATTTCATCAACTCGTAAGAAGTAAGCTACAATATTAGCATCTTCTTTCATCTTTAGTTGTTCGAATTGACCTCTGTAAGTTTGAAGTTTTTTTTCTTTTACTTTTGAATATCCTTCATAAATATTTTGAAGTTTGTCCCAAATCTCTTTAGCAGATTTACAATGTACAAATTTGGTATATATCGATTCACCAAGACCATTCAGAAGTGAATTTTTGGCTTTGGAATTATTTTGACTGATTTTCATTTCTTTTTCACGTGTTGGTGGAACTGCTAGTTATTTGCATCCATCTAATACTGATTTCCAAATTTCAAATCCCTGTGCCTGTATATATTCATTCATCCTTCTTCTCCAGAATGCATACTTCTATCCATCAAACTATGGTATTGCATTTTTATACATGTTGTTTCTCTCCATGGTCTACCTTTCAATGGTTAAACGGATTTCTGAAGGAACCTGCTCTGATACCAATTGTTGGATTACTAAGAGGGAGGGTGAATCAGTAATAGAGAAATTTAATCCTTTTTAACGATAGAATGCAAGTGTTATATCAATGTATCATTATCATCCAATATTTTTAGAGTAAATAAATAATTAAATAATGAGCAATCATACACATACACGGTACATTAGTGTTTTTATGTGGAAACCCAAAGTGGGAGAAAACCACATAATGTTTTTTCTTATATGTATTTAAGAATTACATTCATTGGAAGCACCGAATTCCTTTTTTTTCCAACTACAACTGGAAGGAGGCTCCAATCCCCTAGTTTCTCATGATATTACCTGAGGGAAGCTCCAACTCCCCAATTCTCTGGCTACGACCAGAAGGAGGCTACAACCCACTATGTTCTCTTCCTACAACCGAAAGGTGGCTACAACCACTTGTTCTTGCCCCATACAACTTCCTTGTCGTAGAAGTAGAATGATGGAACCACTTTCATACTATCACTGTGAGATATACTACTGTAAACCTATACCAATCAACCTATAATCAACATGTACCATAAACCTGAACCATGCATCAACCTGTACCTCAACCTCAACAAAAATCCCTCATCAATTTCGTCATCCAAATCTTATTTGTAACTCTGTAACAGAACTAGTGTATATTTTCACATACCTACAAATCTTCCGCAACAAGAGACTATCATTTTCATCAAATTTTACTTTAGTCTCACATGACTAGTTTTGGATTGGTCAACAACCCTAACTTGCAATAATCATAACTATGTACCTGTAATGAATAAAGGTCTAAAAATAATACACAATGTTCTTCAGTGTCATTTATGTAATTCCTCCAGGTTTCACTACTTTGAACCTCTCAGAAAAGGAGTTATAGAAAAAATGGCATACCTTGTTGAATTATGGCTTATTCTAGAGAGCGAACTTGTAGAGTGTGCCCCGGATAGAATATTTTTTGTAAGGATATGAAAATGGTAAAAATAATACTAAATCATGTACTATAACTAATACATTTGGTCTTACTAAATTTGGATATTTTATGAAGAAGTTATGATGTTTTTACCCAAAACACTTGTTTTAGACTAGTTTTAGGACTAGCCACAAACCCTATTTTCCACGGAGTGTAACTCCAAACATACAACGACCCACAAGCTGAAATTGTTATCACAACTACTTAGATATGTTTCCTAAATTCCCTCCATATATCTCGTTCTAATTCATTCTATAAAAAAAATTATTATGAAAATGGTGAGATGACCTGTAAATAACATACCTTAGAAAGCATCATCAAAAGAATTTATCATCCCTTGAATTTCGGCCTTGTTTACTTCACCTTCCCTCTGAAATTATTCTTATATATACTTTGGTTATCTTAGTCACTTGTATATATTCAATATTCTCTAGTGTAATTAAATGAGATACCCTTGCCTCTTATTTATACTTTTATGTAGCTTCCTCAGGGGGTTACCTTCTAACCATCTTAAACCACTTTCCTTATTTTAGGTCTAACCCACTTCTAACCACTTATCCACTTAGTAATTTCTCCATTAACTTTATTATTTAAATAATTTATTTTATATCCATAAACCATGAGGAATTATGTGATGTTCCACATACCACAGGAAATGGCATGACATGTACTATCCATATAGAATAGTATTACATTAAAATATATTAAAACTCATACCATTATACATCAAACAAACTTGGGTCCATTACCCAAACCTTTGTGCTACCATAATTTCTTCAAGGGTTGTCATCAAGGACAACCAACCCAAACAATCAACACTAGCATGGCCAGGGGAGCGCCACTCTTCATAAATGCCCAAAAAAAGGTCAATTGGTCCAAGGAAAAGGTGTGTTTTGACCTTGAAATGATGGGTTTCTTCCTCTAATGTGGCTTAGGGGTCATGGACAACTTTTTTCTTGGTGTTAAGGGATGGAAACACCTAACAAAGTGAATGTGACACTTTGTAAGGTGTATACGACACTTGCGACAGTGCATGCAACACTTACTAAGGTGCATACGTCACTTTGCGACACTTTCAACACTTAGGGTGCGAAATGCAAATGTGACATTTTGATGTGTAATAGATTCCCCCTAAAGTGGAAGGTCAGAAGAGAAAATGATGGCTGAAACACTGTACAAATTCTTCAAGGCAAGGATGATGGAGTGGAAGAACCTAGAAGAAGCTGCAAACAATCATCAAACAATATTAATATATGTTCCATTTCCAAGGCAGACATACCTATGCTCGAAATACAAGATGAGTCAAAGCATGGTCGTCAACCAATACACTGCAGATCCATGAGAATACTGACTAAGGATATGGCCACCAAATATACAATGTGGATCCATAACTCCATGACATGAATTGATCGCAACCACGAAAAATACATAGTGGAGCTACAAGATGACAAAAACATATACATGGATCAATACAATGTGGATCTATGTGACACTATATATATATTAGTAAGATTTCCAACATGGTGACTGTACTGAAATCTTTTACATGCTCAAATGATCTCCATCCCAGCCTAGGAAAAGTACATAATAGAGTGAGTGCCCAACCCAGGGTCTTCGTCCCGATCCCAATGCGGTACAAATATAGACATGTGAATAGATTATTTGAATTTGAACATGGTAGAAACCACTTGATTACCGGTCATTGAGGTAAATCACCAATGATGACAATGATTCTCAAGGTAGCTTAGTACATTCCAGTGAATGTGAATAAATGATCTGAGGTCAAATATTCATGGAATCGTCTGATTATAGGTAAATGATGTAAACCTACTATCAGAAGTGATGAGGCCTTCCATTGAGGCATGCAGGTCCCAAGGTACTAACTAGTTTCTAAGTCAAATTCTTAGATAATGTGTTGAAGTTGATAGGAAAAGACTCATCAAAGGAGGGCCATGATGTATCCCCCATCATCGACAAAAAATTGACACAGGAAAGTGATGTGAGATAGTGGATCCAATGAGTAAGGACTGACACAAGAAAAAAAAATTGGTAATACTGTAGATGGATGGTTTGAAGTGAAACTTCCCTTGAACATGATAAGGCATGACAACTGACTTGGCAGCAATTGACTCGATGAGTATCAAGAACATAATGTGACGGTAATAAGAGAACTCTTCGACTAGAAAAAAAAAGTATGGAGACACATGGGATTGATATGAATCAAAGACAAGAATATTATCCAACTATAAGATGAGACGCAAATAGGTGCCATGTTCAAGGGCGAAAATAGTTGCCATAAAGGATTCCAAAAAGCTTGAACCACTTCCTTCAATTTTTCCCCCATCTAGATAGATGAGTACCTCTTTCTTGTTTAACGAGATCGAAGAGGATAAAAGGTTCTCATTATATATCATCCTTTAGATGAGTCCCTCATCATATGTTTAACAAACCTAAAGAAGTAGGGGTTTGGTCTTGTATGGGTTTTGGAGATTGGACTTACATAGGTCCTTCGATGCATAGTTTTACAATCCCAAAGAAGGTAAAATGAATGGTTTTTCACTTTTAAAGAGTCTGAAAAGAACTTAAATATGACTCCATGGATGAATTTTTCATAAATTTAGTCTTCCAAGCTTGAAAAAAGTGTAAAACAATACAAGGGAGAACTCTTCTAATCATGCTTGATTAGACTAGTCATTTTTCATAATTAGTCTCACAAGGCTGAAAAGAGATAAACTACAACTCGAAAGACACCCTTTCAAACCTTTTAATGAGTGTGAAAGGAAGCAAGCTCACTAGACAATATTTTCATGTTTAGGGAGTCTGAAAAGATCTTAAAGGAAACTCCAAAGAGTTCCTTTTTCGTATCTCTTTTACGATTCCAGAAAAGAGATAAAAGTGTACTCGGTAACATATTCTCATGTATTAACGAGCAAGAGAAAGAAAAAATACTGAGCTCGATAACCTATTCTCATGTATTTATGAGCACGAGAAAGAATAAATACTAAGCTCGTAACTTCCCAACGCAATGTCCAAAGGTTTCGAACAGGACCCATGGATAGTTGGTACTTCTCCCCCATATTGTGTGATAGAAGCTAGTGGCCTTGCTTCAACATGATGTCTGGAGGCTGGAGATCTTCCTCCCCAAGCTTCGTTTTATCCACCCACTTTTATGTTGTCACCAATTTTTTTACCAGATTGAGAAAAAGGGTAAACAAACAAAGGAGGGTGAAAGGAAGGTTAAGATATGAGATCTAGTAAAATACTCGACTCAACATTTATGACATCTGGTGAAAGACGTGACTCAACATTTATGAGATCTAGTGAAAGACTCTACTCAATATTTACGAGATCTGGAGAAAGACTTGAATAAACAGGACTTTCATTTTTTAACAAGCTTGACACAGGAAAATAACTATTCTTTTCACCTATGGGTTCAATTCTCAGACCTCTGTTTCATTTTTTAATGATCTTGTCACAGAGAAGAAAATTATGCTCACAAGGTAGGTTTTAATTTTACACAAGATTGAAACTAGAAACTATGCTTGAGACCCTCTATTTCATTTTTTAACGAGCTTGAAATCAACAAATAAATTATGCTCATTGACTTCTACTTGATCATGGATTCCAAGAGGAAAATTCTCTATAAGGAATACATGTCAAGGGACAAACCTCGATCATGGCTTCCAAGATATCTTCTCTAGATGGTAAAACCAAACTCTCGAAGGAATACATATCGAGGGTTGTGATAAGGGTAGGGATATTAGGCTCTAATATCCCTATCGAAGAGATCACCATGTCAAATACTAGATCTAAATAAAAAGAAGGGAGAGATTCATTCTCATTCGGAGTTGAACGCATGAGACAGGTTGCCACATAATTGACCTGCGGTGGGGTAGATGTCGCTAGCATATAAGGATATTTTAGGGAATTTGTATGGTTTACTATCGTATGAGGGCCAAGGAATGAAAGTTTTTCTATGGTCATTATGTTTCCATTTTGAGGGAAACACATCATTCAAAACACTATGGACACAAGAGCCTTCATAGCATAAACATAGTCTCACTTGAGGAGAAAATTAAAATCCAAGGGATCGTGGACTATCATCACATCAATATAGACAGTTTTCCCTCCTAAAATAATAATAAACTGAGGAAGGGTCCCTAAAGGTTGACTAGCCCTTCTATTAAAATCCAACAAATTCTGAGTCACGGACACAAGATGAGGAGAAGCTAAATATTTCCAAGGAATTGAGGATAAAAGGATAACTATTGGCCCTCGACCAAGTTTTAAAGAACCTTGGTTGTGTTTAACCATTTTTGGGACTTCGACAGGCTAGTCGAAGACAAAGCGCCCGGGACAAGCAGAGATTGCGGGATCTTGCCCCTTTTTACGGGATTTTTGGGTTTAGGGTTTATGTAACGGGTATGGGATGTCGGCCCATGGGTCTTATCCATGTTTAGTACCCTTTTGTAATGTATAAATAAGTGGTTGAGTGATGTAAGAGAAGTCCCTGATTTTTCTAAGTGCGAAGAGTTGTGAATGTTGAGTGCATACTGTATGTTGAGACTTGCAAAGCTAAGTGCAAGTGATTGTAAGAGACTGTGTAAGGCTTTGTGCTATGACCTAACTTGGGGAAGGAGGATTTGGCGAGGTGTGCGCAGATCTCATGTCCTATGCGGAGTTGGCTTGTGTCTCTATGCATGTAAGAAGATTGGAAGAAGCTAATAAATACAAGAAGAAGAGTTGGTGGACGTAGCCCCACATAGGTGTGAACCACGTATATCTTGTGTTGATGTGCTTTGTGTAATGTGTTCCTAATGTTATGTTTATATTTTCTTACTGCATTAGTCTTGATGAATTATAGATAGATCTATGAATGTTTAGTGCTTATTATGTGCATGAATATTAGATATGAGATTATGCTAAGTGCTTGGAAGAGTTAGATCTATTTACTATTGCACTAATCTACAATTAGGGTTAATCTGTGAAGTAAATAAGAATCATAACTTGATGCATGTTATTTTTTAAGTGCTCTGTTAAGTATTGTGATCACAAGTCTATGTCCCAGTGACGCAAACCCCTGACACTCGGGCCGAGATCCACATAGGATCATTCTAAATCTGCCCCCTGAGTCTGATTGACTCTTTGATTTCCCTCGCAGGAAATAACTCACACAACTGATGGTGTATCCACGAGTCCTTATAGGTTATGCCAGCATGATCAAACACAAGGCATCGGCCCTAATCTCCTGACCAAAATAAGATCGCGCCCTTCACCGAATCGGGACTTCGGGTTTCGCAATTTTGTGATTTTTGTTGTCGATTTTATCGGCCTTTCAACCCGCCGAAACCCAAAATGTCGAAACTCCGAAAACTTTGGCTGCGTCCTCCTCTACAACTTTGTCGCATTTCGTGACTTCGGGAATTCTGGAACAAAGAATCCCGACCACTTGTCTTCGAAAGTGTCGAAATGCTGAACTCCGATGCGTTCAACAAATATTGGCTCTCCAATGGTTACGACCAAGACTTTTTGCCAATACGGAGTTTCAGACTTCGCAATTTCATGAATCTGGCTGCAAGACTTCCATCTCTTCAACCTTTAAAACCCCAAAATGGTCAACAAGGATTTACCCCGCCTATTGATGAAAACACACCACCTGTCCACTCAAGATTTCTGGATTTCGAAACTTGAATAAACCTTCGACAACCATTCGTCTTCCACGGGATCAACAACTAATAGACCTCCATTCGATCCGATGACCCACGTTATTTCGGGCTTCCGGGTACCAGGATTTTGAAACTCTCTATCCCCAAAATGCTTGTAACCACAATCCCCGAATTCCCGAAATGAGAATCCGCGAGAGATCCGACGACTCTCGTTGGATTGGATCCAACGGCCTCTATCTCTCTTGAGCTTATAATTGGAAAATCCCTCACTTTAACTCGCCTACTCCTTTGCAATATCTAATGGCTTTCAGGCCTTCATTACTTCTCCAGGAATTATTCCTGCCATTCGATTACACCCCTGAAAATCCCTTTCATGATTTGGGGAAGTGAGCTACCAAAGGTTTTGGCCTGCACTTCAACCTTACAAACCCCGAAATGCCGAAATGATCTTAATGACCCAACTGACCACGATCAATGGTCGACGTAGAGTCTTGAAACCAACGTGATGGGTTCATCCAACCCTTATCCACCTTGTAACTCCTCTGGATCCTACGGTCCTCGCAACTTCGCGAGCTCTCCACGGAGAATTTAGACCGTTCAATTTCTTCCTCAAGAATATCTGTGAAATGAGCCAATGTTCTTTCACTGGAACTTAACTTCTATGAGGTGAATTCGACCCCATATCCCTTTGAACAATTCAAAGGTGATAACCCTCCCAAGCTTTCACTTACAATTCAAGCCTCTAAGAGGAATCCTGCATGCACTCCTTGCGGCAATCTTTCAGATACTTCCAGGTATTTGATCTCTCAACTCTGTGCACTCTCTGCAATAGCAGTCATGCACCTTTCAACCTTAGTTGATAAGTTTAAGGCCTCGAATAACCTGCGCACTCCTTGCATGGCTTATGTGCTTCACCTGCACTTCTGTTGGAATGAGAAAAATGGTATCTCTCCTGAGCTTTCAGAGATAAACTTTGAACCTTTTCAACGCACACCTTGCAGACGTTTCACTGCACTCCTTGCAGGAACTTCTCTCTCAGGAAGAGAAACAATTGAAACTAATTCTTCTCTCTCAAACTTCATTTAACATGAAATCATACATTCAACACAACATAACAACAAATGCATAACAGACAGAATAAAACAATTGTAAGCATACCATTCAAAAAATGTAAATAGTAAGCATCATAACACCATGAATCTGATTCAAAGCTTCATATATTAATTCAAAGCTCCTATACATGGGTTCTTCTCTATATCTCTCTACTACAACTCTCTTCTTCTCTTCTGTGCTAATGTGTTAATGATACAATAATAAAAGGGTGAGGGTGTCTATATCTGTTTTCCCTCCTATGCTCCTAAAATTGTCTAATCTACAATTCAAATCTACCTACTTTCATTAACTAGGATTAAATGCCTTTTACATTGACAGATGAGAGAAAATTGCCCACGATTTGTTTACAATAGCTAGATATAAATTCAAGTACACCTCCTAGATATTACATTAATATCCACTCTTTTAAACTTTCAAAACATTTCAAAATGTGCAAAATGTGTGTTGCGTTCCCCCAGCTGTCTTCCACCTTCAATGCTCGCTTGGTTGCTTACAATGCTCCTGCATCATACTCCTTTGCTTGAAAATTTTCATGAACTCCTATTCATGAGATCTTGCATGGTCTGTCCGTGCTTCTAAATTTCTGCTTCATCTTCCCAACCGACATCTTCAACTGGTTGTCCCTTCCATTTGACCAAGTATTCAAAATACTCTTTTCTTCTGGTCTTTCTACTAATCCGCTTATCAATTATACTTTCCATCTGTGGCTTTTCAGCTATAGGCATTTTTTTGGTCCATTGAATATCTTTTTTTTCTTCCTTTGCCCCTGCTTCTTCAACTTTGTAAGGGTACAAGTCCGCAAAATTGAATATCGATGAGACTCCGATCCCATTGGGTAATTCAATCTCATATGCGTTTGCCCCAAATTTCTTCATGACTCTGCATGGTCCAATCTTTTTCATCTTTAGTTTGTGATATGTTCCCCTTGGGAACCTCTCCTTCCTCAAATGTGCAAGATGTTGGAAAATCTTTAACAGACAGCGCATGCTTGTATACTTGTCATTGATGGAAAGTACAACAGTGAAGATGGCATGAGTACAAAAAGTATAAAATAGATGGGCATTATGAGAAGACATTGCAGGAAGGGTTTGTAGGGTTTGTTCATAACAGATTCTATATGTTGTAATGCATCATTCGATTCAATTGTTAGGAGATCATGCTAGAGTTTCAGGCTGGAATGATGTCTCTAGAGGGGACACGGGTTGTACCAAATACTCGAAAAGGACTTGTTCATGTAGCTAGGGGAGATGAGGGTTTGTTGCACTTTCAATGGCTTAATCGAACAAGTAATGTGGTAGAAGTTCATCAAATAGTATTTCTAGATGAAGTTGTATTTGAAAAGGTCCAGGAAACCCCCAAGCGAGTGTACATTTTGAAATTCAAGGAGGATGATTGCAAATTCTTTTTCTCGATGCAGGATTCTGATGACCGTCAGATCAAGTGTTGATCGAGACTGTTGATCTGGATAGTCGACTCCATTTCAGAGTTTTGCGACTCGCATCTTGGAGAGGCAAGAAATATTACAATTGAAATCGAGATTTAATCGCAACTGTCAGATCAAGGTTTATCTGGACCGTCGACTCCATTTCGGAGTTTCATGACTCGCGTCTTGGAGAGGCAAGAAATATGACAATTGAAATCGCGATATGCGAAATTGCGATTTAATCGCAGTCGTCAGATTAAGGTGTGATCTGGACCGTTGACTCCATTTCGAAGTTTCGCGACTCACGACTTGGAGAGGTAAGAAACAAAACCATTGAAATCACGATATGCCAAATCGTGATTTAATCCCAGCCATCAATTCACGATGTGTTTTGGACCGTTGATCTGAACTCCAACTCGGAGCTTCACCTATCGCAACTTGGAGTGACAAGGACCTCTATCGAAGGATTCGCGAGATGCGAATTCATGATAAAATCTGGACCGTAGATTCATCGAACGCGTGGACCGTTGATCTAAGCTTCATTTCGCAGTTTCCCCTATTGCAACTTGGAGTGACAAGGACCTCCATTGAAGGAATCATGAGATGCAAATTCACAATGAAATATGGACAGTAGATTCATCGAGATCGTGGACCGTTGATCTCAGCTCCATCTCGGGGTTTCAAGGATCGCGACTTGGAGAGTCGAGATGCCTCATCTCCAGACTCATGAAAGGAATATTCGCGAAAAGTACTTTTTGCATAAGTGCTTGATCATAGCCTTGGTCATATTGGGGAAGGAGCTAGTGCAAAAAATCTCTGTATCAAAACTTCGGAGATCATGACATGAAGTGTCGAGACACTCCGCCACAGGATTGTCGAAATGTCGAAACCTAACTTAAAGGCAATGTCAATAAATTTCATCCAATAGAGCAGATAAACTGGAATATGATCGGAGGGTTACTATTCTCTCTCATAGTTAACTCCTCAATTATGAATGTGTTAGTGAAATGAACTCATGATTGTCGATCGGTTGGTGTTTCAGTTGCTTGGACGGTTGTCTTTATTTTGCCTAAGGAGATGCGAAGGGTAACCACCATGGGTGTGTGTATAAAATAAAATGAGACAGACTGTGCATGTGTGGTCGTTCTGGACGGAAAAATGAATTAAACAGTAAGAAAGGGGAAATCAGAGGATGCGCAGTGTGAGACCAAAAATATGCACAGTGTGAGATTGAAGAAATGCACAGTGTGAGATAAAACTCAGAGAAAAATAACAGATGAGGAAAATATTTGAAGCAGAGAAGAATGACATAACAAATTGAAGCAGAGCAGAATGACAGAACAAGTTGAAGAAGAGCAGACTTGCAGAACAGACAAAGGAAGAGAAGAATTGAAAAATGGTTAGAATAAGACCAGACTTACAGAATAGAGAAGAAGTGGTAAGAATCGATTTATCTGTGTAGTTGCTTGTTTAATTAATCATTTATATTCCAGGGTGGCAGGGTGGTGCAAGGGAGAACAAGTGTTCTCTGTTATACAGGTTGGAGCCTGTGTAACTGGAAGTTGGTGCTTCCATCCAGTTGGTG
>ML777362.1:1141755-1166788 GCA_009831015.1 Picea engelmannii
TTAGTAATTTCAACACAAGAATCAGATCACCAACTTCAAATTGAAGTTCTTGCCTATATTGATCTGCTCTGTGCTTGTATTCTTGGCTTGAACTCTACAATCACTCCTTAATTCAGCTATGAAGCTCCTTCATTGCTTCTGCAAAGTCCTCTGCACTAGCACTTTTGAATTCATCTTGTTCTGCATCCTTCAATTCAGAAACTCCCCTTGGTTGCATTCCATATACAATCTAGAATGGACTCTTCCCTGTGATTTTGTTGAGTGAATCATTATAAGAAAATTCTACCTGTGATAGAATGTGATCCCACTAACTGTGGTGTTCAGTCACTAAGTTCCTCAACAAATCTCCCAAGCTCCTATTCACAACTTTTGTCTATCCATCTATCTGAGGATGATACGTTGAGCTGAAAGACAAACTTTTCCCCAACTTATTAAATAAATTCCTCCAAAAATGTCCTATGAACTTGGTATCTTGATCAAAAACTATGCTCCTTGGCACGTCGTGAAGTCTAACGACTTCTTTGAAAAACAAGTTCACAATATGTGTTGCATCGCTGGTTTTCTGGCATGGTATGAAATGTGCCATCTTGGAAAATTTGTCTACCACCACAAATATTGAATCATATCCTCTTTGTGTCCTTGGCAGTCCCAATATGAAATCCATGCTCACTGCGTCCCACGACCTTTCTAGTATGGGTAATGATTGATATAATCTTGTATTATGCCTTTTCCCCTTTGTGTGTTGACAAATTCTGCATCTGTCCACAAATTTCTTAACATCTGTCCTCATCCCTGGCCAAAAATATGAGCCATTCAACTTTGAGAATGTCTTATCATGACCAAAATGTCTGGCCAATCCTCCACTATGTTTTTCTTTCAGCAAATTCTCCCTCATGAAGCATTTTTGAATACATGATTGATTGCCCCTGAATAATAATCCATCCTGGATCATATACTTGGTCCATTGACTTCTGTCCCTAAGAACTGGATTCTCAGATGCTTCATATGCTTCCTTAAAATCTGGGTCATCCCTATACATTTCTTTGAGGTTATCAAAACCCAAAGTCTTGACTCTGAATTCCTGCATAAGCAAAGATTTCCTGCTCAAAGCATCAACAACTTTGTTAGCAGTTCCAGAAATATGCTTAGTCACAAAAGTAAAATTCTGCATGAATTCAACCCATTTAGCACGTTTTTTATTCAACTTCTCTTGTTGAGTCACGAATTGTAAAGCATGATTATCACTGTACAAAACAAACTCTTTAGGAACAAAATAATGTCTCCATTTCTTCAGCGCTTGCATGACCGCATAAAATTCTTTGTCATATGTTGAGTACTTAATCTTCACTTCATTTAGTTTTTCACTGAAATATGCTATTGGCCTATCATCTTGGCTCAAGAATGCTCCGATTGCAAATCCACTCGCGTCACACTTGAACTGGAATGTCTTGCTAAAATCTGGCAAAACCAGAATTGTCTGCTCAGTGATCTTCTTCTTCGGAAGATTGAAACTCTTTTCTGGTTCCTCTGTCCAGTGAAAATATTTATGTCTTTTCTTCACCGTATCCATCATCGGTGTGCTAATTCCACTGAAATTTCAGATGAATTTTCTGTACAAACTAGCCAAACCATGGAAGCTTCGAACTTCAAACACACTTTTCTGTGATGGCCAATTCTTAATCGCATTCACCTTTTCTAGATCCATTTTCATCTTATTTGCAGAGATAAAAAAACCCAAATAAATGAGTTATGTCCTCATAAATGATGATTTCTTCATATTAATCAGCAGTTTCTCTTGCTGTAACCTCCTCATTACGGCAACTAAATTCTTTAATTGTTTTGTTTCTATCTTGCTAAAAATTAATATATCATCAAGATATACAATGACGAATTTCCCTATGAAATCCTTCAGGACTTCGTTCATCAATATCATGAAAGTACTGGGCACATTCGTTAAGAAAAATGGCATGACAAGCCATTCATACAGCCCCTCATTCATCTTGAATGTTGTTTTCCATTCATCACCTTCTCTCATCCAAATTTGATGATATCCGCTTTTCAAATCAATCTTTGAAAAAAACTTTGCTCCACTTAAGCAATCCATCAAGTCATCCATTCTTGGTAATGGAAATATGTATCTGATGGTAATCTTATTGATTTCCCTTGAGTCTGTACACATTCTCCAGCCTCCATATTTATTTGGGCTGAGCATTGTTGGAACAGCGCATGGACTCAAGCTTTCTCGAACCAATCCTTTGTCCATTAAGTCCTGGACCTGTCTCTTGAATTCCTCATTTTTCTGTGGCATCAACCTGTACGTATCTTTATTCAATAAAATGGTTCCAGGTATAAGATCGATGTGATGGATTATACTTTTGATTGGTGGCAACGAACAAGGTAGTTCGTCCACTACTATATCAGCAAACTCTTCCAACAACTTTTGGATTTCTTCTGGTAAATCATCTATCCTTGTACTGGTCAAAACAATTTTAGGCTTATTGACCACAATAAATTGTGTGTCTTCCTTCTTCTTAACCTCTTTAAGAATTTCCTTCCCACTCATGAGAAGTATAGTGTTGTTCATCTCTGTTTTCACCTCTTTATCCTTAATCGGCAGCAACATGTGCATCCTCCCATTCTTCTCCAGGGTGTACGTGTTCCTTCTCCCATCATGAACCACGTTTCTGTCATATTTCCATGGTCTACCTGGAAATATATGACAAACATCCATGGGAATGACATCACATAATATTTCATCCTTATATCCTCCCATTTTAAATTCAACTAAACATTGTTTAGTGAAATTTACTTGATGTCCTTTTTGTAGCCACGAAACTCTATATGGGCTTGGATGTTCAACAGTCTCCAGCTCCATATTTTCTACCATCTCTGTAGATACGATATTGTTTGTGCTACCGCTGTCCACTATGACCTTACATACCCTATCTTTGGTCTTGCAAGCATTCTGAAACAGACTGTTTCTTTGGGCTGGGTTCTCTGCCTCCTTCTCTGGTGTTAAGAGAACTTTCCTCATCATTAAGGATCTTCTACTCTCAACATCTTCTGCCTCAACATTCCATCCTTGAGCTTAGGAAATGTGAGTCTCACCACTTTCTTTCTTCCTATCCGGAAAATCATAGGATTTATGTCCGATTTTTCCACAGAAAAAGCATTTCACTTCACCACCTTTGCCTCTTCCTCTTCCTCTAGCTCGAGGAAAAGTGTTTTTATCATCATACTTCCCTCTCTGTGAGCTCCCTCCTCTTTCAGGTTGAGGTTGAGGTTTCTTCCCCTCTTCTTTAGATTTCTGAGTTTTGTATTGGGCAATTGTTTTGCCTCTGGCTTGACTTCTACCTCGGCCTTTTTGACCTTGTTTTTGGCTCAGCTTCTCTGCAGCTTTCAGAGCCATCTGATAAGAATCTTCCACATTCCAAAGGGTTATCATGCTCATCTCATCTTGAATGTCATATCTCAGACCATTCATGTATCTGGAAACTTTTTCATCATCACTTTCTCGATGACCTTCTCTAATGTTTATCTTATACAATTCTTCAGTGTATTCTTTCACTGACATCAGCCTCCGTCTCAAATTCGACATCCTCCGAAACAGAGTCATTTTATAATCCTTAGGTATGAATTTGGATTTCATCTTCACAACCATTCTATCCCAACTCTTGATTTTTTTCTTGCCTTTACAGCATCTGTCCTCTTGCAGTTCATCCGACCATAGTGTTGCATGCCCTTTAAGTCTAGTGACAGAATGTTTGACTTTCTTGTCTTCCTCAACATCCTCATAGTCGAAGTATTTATCCAGAGCTTTAATCTAGTCTAGAATCTCTTCAACATCTAGGTTTCCTTCTGTTAGCAATATTTCTAGTCATGGGCTCGAGAGCATTCGGGTCTACAAGTTGCACGAAGTGATCAAGCACAGCACGGGAGAATCTTTGTTTTTTCAAGTAACGGGTCAAGCGAGCGGGCAAAGTGTCGTCAACATCATCCAAGATCGATGATCTTGTGAACTCGGGAGTTCGCAGGGTAAAGGCCCAAACATTGGGTATCTCAAGTCATGAGGACGCGAGAAGCGAGAAGATGAATGACCGTTGGATCTGGATCGAGGAGAGTCATTGGATCCGCGCATGGGATCACGTATCGGGGCCTCGCAAGAAAAGGCTCGAGAATTTGGGCTCGGGGGTCGCGAGACTGTGAAAAACGATACCCCAACAGCTGGAGGCAGTGTGGGCCATAGCAGAGTCGACAAGTGGAATACAGGTGGAACGAAGCCTCGGGATCTCACCGCGAGAAGTCCCGAAGTATTGATGTTAGGATTCACAAGTCACGAAGTGCCGAGGGCATCCAGGACTCGGGCCCACAGCATCGTCGAGAAGATCTCAGCCGTCCATCTGAAGTGGACACGCGGTGCATGATTAGGCTCCTCGCCTCCTCGTCCCTCGCAAATTCAATCAGCAAGGATTAACTCTTTCCATTCGCGAGTGCCGAAAGGGCTTTGGGAATAAGCACGGGGTCACAGCTCGTGGTCACTTGAGGAGAGGAAGGAGCCGCATAAGGAAGGCCTGAGGCATCGAGTTCAGTTGCAGAAGGGATCATCGCGACCTCCAAGCGCCATCGGATTCCGATCTCCTTACTGTTCCTCGCCTGGAGTAAATGACGGCAGGCAGGGGTGGGTGAAACCTCTCCTCATGCATTAAGTGTAAGGTATGGAAAGTCTGGCAAGCGTTCTGCTCGAGGGGTTCCTGTGTACCCAGTTCTTCAAAGACGCCATGCCAAATCCTTCAACTCAACAGAGAAGTCTGCACATGTTAGCCCAACACTTAATGGCTCAGCTACCCTCCTTACAGGAGCCATGCACAGTTAAGGTGGTGTTTGAAGAAGGATTTCAGTACGAGTTTGACTGAAAAGACACCGAGCCTTGGATGACTGGGTGCGCCTCTGTGAGATGAATTTTCCTGCGTATATAGACTCAGTTGTGGTATTTTGTAAGCATCGATGGTTGAGAAGAGCTCCCAGTTGTAAATTTTTAATGAAGCACTGTTATTCTAGTTATGAGTGAACTTTTGAGCCTTCTTGCCTTATGAATGCCAGTTTCTTTCATGTCTTTGTTTACACTGTGTTAGAGCAACTCGGAATTAGAGGATCCAGTCAAGCTGTAGCTATTATAGGATGATGTTGTAATGGATCACTGTAATAGTTGCGCTATCTCTAATCAGTTCTTGTGATTTCCCCAACACTGAGTGAATTGGAATTAGAGGATCCAGTCGAGTCCCCTCTCAGTTCCTTGAGACCTTGAACCAAGCAGATCTTGCATTCAAAGTCTTTCTTCTACAAACGACCGAAAGCCTATTGCCCAAAGTTGTTTGTTCACCTTTCTCACTAAGTCTTCCACCTGTTCATCTTTTAATCAACTCACTGGCTGAAGTTAGGATTCCAGACCTCCTTTGTTCTTTACATACCAGACTCAGTCCCTGAGTTAGAATGATATTTCCTTGAGTCTTTACCTCCATTTGATCATATTTTTAAACAAATCGTGACATTAAATTGATGGGCGTCAAGCTCTTCTCCTGTAAGCAATCCAAGGGTGACTTCTGACGCCAACATTTCTGGCGCCGTTGCCAGGGACGAAGTTGAAGATTTTCCCTGGGCAGAACGACAACGATCAACTGATTCTGAAGGTGCATCAAAAATCAAAATTATTCAGATTGCTACTGCGCACCTGGCGACTCCACTGTGGTGACTCCATTGTTTCCACTTTACTGTTTCAGTTGTGGCCACTGTTGGCACACCTAAAAGCTGACCCAGAGGAGCTTTCTCGAGAAGGTTTCAACGGCTACTTTCTCAGCCTGAGAAGTTTCCTAGGTTAATGATAATGTTAAGATCTATCCTTTGATGGTGAACAAGGACCAGACACATTTGAAGCTGCGCATCTTTCACCTGGCGACTCCATGATTCGGGGATCGATTGGCAACTCCACTGGTTCGATATGGAGAAAATTCTGGCTCAAAGGTTTTCTTTCTGTGACTTTTCTCAGATAGTTGGCTTTCCTAATGCACTTCCTGATAGAGACATTTGGGAATATTTCCTTCCCAGATTTCACACAAAGAGTTGGGAGGTACCAGTTGAGCATTTACTGGACTTCCATGAAGTTATTCACCGACACAATATCACACATGAGGATGTCTAGATTAAGCTTTTCAGGTATTCATTAAAGGGAGCCACTCTTGATTGGTGTCGATCTCTTCCCTCTGCAAGCATCTACTCTTTAGCAGGTTTCCATACAGCTTTCAATTCATTTTGTAAAGAGTACTTTCCAGTTGATTGTTTGTATGAAAATTGTTGTGAGGAATTTTCTTTGCTTCGTGAAGCCTCTACTGGCCCAGCAGACTATGTCCGTGATGAAGCCCTTACTGTGGAGGAAAGCATCTGCTATGAAAATATAGAGGTGTTGAATGATATGAGTGGTGTTAGCTTGAGAACGGAAGCATCTGACATCATATCAGATGCATCTGTTCTTTTATATCTTCATGAAGATCAACACGCCTCTTGTGGAGATTATGAGTTTGAAGAGCAGATGTTGTCCAGGGTAGATGGCTTGCCTAAATGTCGGGTTGAAGCAGATATTCGTAGCAACCCTGTTTCTGAGGACAGAGACCTTCCCATTTGTAAAGAAGAGATTATTGTGGAAGAGGTTTCCCCTCTTCTTCTCTAGGGAGTTTCTCACGATATATGTTTACCTGGGATTAATGAGGAAAAGATTGCATGCGAGTAGCCAGAAGAAATGGGTCCCACTGTCCCTGAAATGGATATTTTTGATGGGATTACCATTCTGGAGGAGGATCATAAAGATAAGGGTCATCCCCTTTTTGATGAATATTATAGTGATGATGAGCTGCAAGCTTATCCTACATTCAATCACTATAAACATACTGAAGAGCCAGTCGGCAAGCAGAATCACCCCATGGTCCCTATTTATGATGAATATGAATTGGAGCTGGAGGAGAGCCAACCAGAAGGGCAGTCTGCCTTTTGTTCAAAGCCAGTCAGTGAGCAGCCACCACCTGAGATTAGCAAACCTACTTCAGTTATTCACCCGCCTGTGGTTATCAGAGACATTCGGCCGCTGGTGAACAACTATGTAGCAGAGGAGGGTGTCTGTCCCCCATTCTCTGGAATTTGCCACTCATTCCATGACCCTGTCTGTAAGTACATGGAATGGAATTTCCCCTATGCCTTGGAGCCGCCCTATTTCATCTCAACTACAGCCTATAAGGAGGAGTTGAAGAGTGTAGCCATTCTACTATCACGGTTACACCATCTGCTGGTGATCATCGACAGAAGGAAGGAGCTTCTATCCAGGAAGCTGCTTGAATGGCTATGGTGGAAGTTTTCTTTCACCTATCCCATGTAAAGTGTTTCATTAGTTTAGGATTGTATATAAATAATCTCTTTGAGCATGTATCTTTGTTTTGTTTCTTTTACTTTTCGGCATATATTTTCAGCAGCGGGATGTTTTGAGAATGACTCCATAGCCCAATAGCAAGGCACTGAAGTTGCAGAAGGAGTTCTTAGAGCATCGCAGGGATGACTCTATCCCCCGTGAAGCCAAATGTTAGTGATATTTCTTGTCATGGGCTCGAGAGCATTCGGGTCTGCAAGTTGCACGAAGTGATCAAGCGCAGCACGGGAGAATCTTTGTTTTTTCAAGTAACGGGTCAAGTGAGCAGGCAAAGTGTCGTCGGCATCATCCGAGATCGATGATCTCGCAAACTCAGGAGTTCGCAGGGTAAAGGCCCAAACATTGGGTATCTCAAGTCACGAGGATACGAGAAGCGAGAAGATGAATGACCGTTGGATCTGGATCGAGGAGAGTCGTTGGATCCACACGTGGGATCACATATCGGGGCCTCGCAAGAAAAGGCTTGATAATTTGGGCTCGAGGGTCGCGAGACTGCAAAAAATGATACCCCAACAGCTGGAGGCAATGTGGGCCATAGCAGAGTCGGCGAGTGGAATACAGGTGGCACGAAGCCTTAGGATCTCACTGCGAGAAGTCCCGAAGTATTGATGTTAGGATTTGCGAGTCGAGAAGTGTCGAGGGCATCCAGGACTCGGGCCCACAGCATCGCCGAGAAGATCTCAGCCATCCATCTGAAGCGGACACGTGGTGCACGATTAGGCTCCTTGCCTCCTCATCCCTCGCAAATTCAATCAGCAAGCATTAACTCTTTCCATTCGCGAGTGCCAAAAGCACTTTGGGAATAAGCATGAGGTCACATCCCGTGGTCATTTGAGGAGAGGAAGGAGCCGCATAAGGAAGGCCTGAGGCATCGAGTTCAGTTGCAGAAGGGATCATTGTGACCTCCAAGCACCATCGGATCCGATCTCCTTACTGTTCCTCGCCTGGATTAAATGACAACAGGCAGGGGTGGGTGAAACCTCTCCTCATGCATTAAGTGTAAGGTATGGAAAGTCTGGCAAGTGGTCCGCTTGAGGGGGTCCTGTGTACCCAGTTCTTCAAAGATGCCATGCCAAAGCGTTCAACTCGACAAAGAAGTCTGCGCACATTAGCCCAGCACTTAATGGCTCAACTACCCTCCTTAAAGGAGCCATGCGCAGTTAAGGTGGCATTTGAAGAAGGATTTCAGTACGAGTTTGACTGAAAAGACACCGAGCCTTGGATGACTGGGTGCACCTCTGTGAGATGAATTTTCCTGATTATATAGAATCAGTTGTGGTATTTTGTAAGCATCGATGGTTGAGAAGATCTCCTGGTTGTAAAGTTTTAATGAAGCACTATTATTCTGGTTATGAGTGAACTTTTGAGACTTCTTGCCTTATGAATGCCAGTTTCTTTCATGTCTTTGTTTACACTGTGTTAGAGCAACTCAAAATTGGAGGATCCAGTCGAGATGTAGCTATTATAGGATGATGTTGTAATGGATCATTGCAATAGTTGCGTTGTCTCTAATCAGTTCTTGTGATTTCCCCAGCGCTGAGTGACTTGGAATTGGAGGATCCAGTCAAGTCCCCTCTCAGTTCCTTGAGACACTGAACCAAGCGGATCTTGCATTCAGAGTCTTTCTTCTGCAAATGACCGATAGCCTGTTGCCCAAAGTCATTTGTTCACCTTTCTCACTAAGTCTTCCACATGTTCATCTTTTAATCAACCCACTGGCTAAAGTTAGGATTCTAGACCTCTTTTTTTTTTTACATACTAGACTCAGTCCCTGAGTTAGAATGATATTTCCTTGAGTATTTACCTCCATTTGATCATCTTTTTAAACAAATCGTCACATTAAACTGATGGGCGTCGGGCTCTGCTCCTGTAAGCAATCGAGGGGTGACTTCTGTCGCCAACACCTCCATACACTAGAATGTCCATTTTCGCTCGGGCACCTATCCTTGCAACAGCCCTAAATAGGCGTTCATCTGCAACTACTTCTCCTTCATTTCCAGTTTCATTTTCACTTTCAGCCTCGTTGATATCCCCAATGTCGACTATGCGCCTTTGTGTTGTCTCCATGGCATCAAGCCTAGCACGTAGTTCACTCATTTCCCTCTCCACTATTGGATCAGGCATTGGTCTGTCTCTTTTTCTCGGTAGCATGGTTGTGAAATGTTCCTCTTTCTCTCTACTACAGAAAGAAAAGAACTTGTTCTGAGCTCTGATACCACAATTGACGTAGACCCCCGACCCTTGAGCCGAGATCTGCGCAGGATCGTTCTAAATCTGCCCCCTGAGTCTGATTGACTCTTTGAATTGCCTCACAGGGAATACCTCACACAAACGACAGTGTATCCACAGTTCCTTATAGGTTATTCCCTCATGATCAAACACAAGGCATCAGCCCTAATCTCCTAACCAAAATAAGATCACGCCCTTTGCCGAATCGAGACTTCGGGTTTCGCGATTTCGCAATTTCTGTTGTCGACTTTCTCGGACTTTCAACCCACCGAAACTCGAAATGACAAAATGCCGAAACCTTTGGCCGCATCCTCCTCTACAATTGTGTCACGTTTTGTGACTTTGGGAATTCTAGAACAAAGAATCCCGACCACTTATCTTCAAAAGTGTCGAAATGCCAAACTCCGATGCGTTCAACAAAGACTAGCTCTCCAACGGTTACGATCAAGACTTTTTTTCGATCCAAAGTTTTGAACTTCGCGCTTTCATGAATCTGGTTGCAAGACTTTCGGCTCTTCAACCTTCAAAACCTCGAAATGGTCAATGAGGATTTACCCCGCCTATTGATGAAAACATGCCACCTATCCACTCAAGATTTTCGGCTTTCGGAACTTGAATAAACCTTCGACAATCATTTGTCCTCCATGGGATCAACAACTAATAGACCACCGTTCAATCTGATGACCCACGTTATTTCGAGCTTCCGGGTACCGGGAGTTCGAAACTCTCGATCCCCAAAACACTTATCACCACAATCCCCAAATTCCCGAAATGAGAATCTGTGGGAGATCCGACGGATCTTGTTGGATTGGATATGTTAGCGTCGGAAGTCACTCCTGGATTGCTTGCAGGAGCAGAGCCCGACACCCATCATTTTAATGTCACGGTTTGTTTATAAAGGGATGATCAAATGGAGATAAAGACTCGAGGAGATATTACTCTAACTCAGGGACTGGGTCTGGTACATAAAGAACAAAGGAGGTCTAGAATCCTAACTTTAGCCAGTGGGTTGATTAAAATATGAGCAGGTGGAAGACTTAATAAGAAAGGTGAACAAACAGCTTTGGGCAACAGGCTTGCAGCAGTTTGTGGGGGGAAAACTCTGAACGTGGGATCCTCCTGGTTCAGGGCTTCAAGAAACTGAATAGAAAACTTGACTGGATCCTCCAATTCCAAGTCATTCAGTGTTAAGGAAATCACAGGAACTGATTAGAGACTCCAAAACTATTACAGTGATCCATTACAACATCATCCTATAATAGCTACAGCTCGACTGGATCCTCCAATTCTAAGCTACTCTAACACAGTGTAAACAAAGACATGAAAGAAACTGGCATTCATAAGGCAAGAAGTCTCAAATTTTCATACATAACCAGAGCAACAATGCTTCATTAGAACTTTACAACCAGGAGCTCTACTCAACCATCGATACCTACAAAGATGGCAGAAATGCCTTCATATACTTGGAACTGAATCAGGCGTTGAAGGCACGATCATATCATGAATTCAATGCTTGACATTGAGGAGTTTCTCTGTTAGGCTACGCTTGCAGACGTTGGGCAGAATGCCCATGCGGTAGTCTGTCAGACGCGATCTTTGTCAGGAGGAACGGACAGCCTATCTATGTACACGCTCCTTTCTAACCTTCTATTTAAGGAAGGAGATGATGTATCACCCACCTTCCTCATTTGCATTAACTAATTCATCGGGACTTGAGAGGATCTGGTCAAATATTCATTTGGGAGATGTGGTAGCCTACCTTTGGCTGTCTGCTACTTTGTTGGATTTCTGCAGGGGGACTCGGCTGGCCAATGTGGACGGAGCTGACAAGGCTGAGGCGATGGGCATGACAGACAGGATACTGGGTGTGCGTGGGCTCTTAGGAGCTAAAGGCGTAGATGCGATGTGGCACAAGATGATGACGTGGGGACAGCAGAGGATATTCGATGAATGAACAAGGTGGGGGCAATAAGCTGAGGTGAAGGTGGCTAGGAGTGCAATGACCAGGAACCAAATTCGTGGGCCCGATTCTGGGTGCTATCGGAAATTCGGGGTTTGCAGTTTCAAAGTGAAAGAAATAAGGGGTGCCAGCTTCCCGAAGTCCGATACCCGATATGCGATGAGCTCCACCTTTATGAGCTAGCCCCTACCGTCTAGAACACGATCCATATGACCTGTCTTCGTGTGACCATAGCCAAACCCTCCATCGGAGTTTCGACGTTCATGATGACATGATGTTTTTTTCCACGGGACTCGCGATTTTCCGATTCCCGATGCGCCTTCCATGCTATCCCTTTGACTAGGCCCTGGTCCAAGTGATCGCTACCATATGCCCTCGACCATACTCTCCATCAAGATTTCACGGTTTGCGATGTCAACGAGCACGCATCCTCCGAACTCGCAATTCCCCGATCCCCGATGGCTCATGGTCATTGACCTGTCAACGGTTTGCTCCCCATCACGAAAGCCTGCCACCTGTCCTCCATGATTGGCAGTTGTTCCCCACAGATCCGGAAATCACGTATCGTGATTCTGCAATGCATAAAACTCTCGCTCTTGGGATCTCCGATATCCCGATTCCCGATGAAGCCCTCCTGTGGAGCTTTCGTCGCTTCCCATGTCCATGATCAGGCTCGCTTTCTTGACTCGGGCCCCAAATAGATTTCTTTTGTGTGATGCTCTTGGGCACTTATCGCGCAATCCTGCAGACCTGCGTACCTTTGTTCCTCGATATTACAATTGTTGCTAACAGGATCCAACAGCCTCTATCTCTCCTAAGCTTATAATTGGAAAAGCCCTCGCTTTAACTCCTCTGCTCCTTTGCAATATCTAATGGCTCTTAGGCCTTCGGTACTTCTCCAGGAGTTATTCCCACCGTTCAATTACACCCCTGAAAATCCCTTTCACGATTTGGGGAAGTGAGCGACCAAAGGTTTTGGCCTGCACTTCAACCTTACAAACCCCGAAATGCCGAAATGATATTAACAGCCCAACTGACCATGATCAACGGTTGACATTGAGTCTTGAAACCAATGTGATGGGTTCATCCAACCCTTATCCACCCTTTAACTCCTTTGTATCCTACGGTCCTCGCAACTTTGCGAGTTCTCCATGGAGAATTTCGACCGTTCAATTTCTTCCTCAAGAATCTCTGTGAAATGAGCCAATGTTCTTTCACTGGAACTTAACTTTTACGAGGCGACCTCGACCCCGTCTCCCTTTGAACACTTTAAAGGTGATAACCCTCCTGATCTTTCACTTACAATTCAAGCCTCTAAGAGGAATCCTGTACACACTCCTTGCGACAATCTTTCAAATACTTCCGGGTATTTGATCTCTTGACTTTGTGCACTCTCTGCAACAATAGTCCTTCACCTTTCAACCTTAGTTGATAAGTTTAAGGCCTCAACTAACCTGCACACTCCTTTCACAACTTCTGTGTTTCACCTGCACTTCTACTGGAATGAGAACAATGATATCTCTCTTGAGCTTTCAGAGATAAACTCTGAACCTTGTCAACGCACACCTTGCGGACATTTCACTGCACTCCTTGCAGGAACTTCTCTCTCAGGAAGAGAAACAATTGAAACTCATTATTCTCTCTCAGACTTCATACATTTAACATGAAATCATACATTCAACACAGCATAACAACAAATGCATAATAGAGAGAATAAAACAACTGTAAGCATACCATTCATCAAATGTAAATATTAAGCATCATAACACCATGAATCTGATTCAAAGCTTCATATATTAATTCAAAGCTCTTGTACATGGGTTCTTCTCTATACCTCTCTGCTACAACTCTCTTCTTCTCTTCTGTGTTAATGTGTTAATGATACAATAATACAATGGTGAGGGTGTCTATATCCATTTTCCCTCCTATGCTCCTAAAACTGTCTAATCTACAATTCAAATCTACCCGCTTTCATTAACTGGGCTTAAATGCCTTTTACATTGACAGATGAGAGAAAATCACCCACGATTTGTTTACAACAGCCAGATATAAGTGCAAGTACGCCTCCTATCTATTACATTAATATCCGCTCTTTTAAACTTTCAAAACATTTCAAAATGTGAAAAATGTGTGTTGTGCTCCCCCAGCTGTCATCTGCCTTCAATGTTCACTTGGCTACTTACGATGCTCCTGCATCACCCAGCTAGTTTGTAGACACATGAGTCCTGCAACCCCTCTGCCTCTGCCTCAGGTGAGACTTCATCTGCTTCGCAGGTGTTGTCGAAAGGGCCGGTAGTTGGGGTTTTGTTGGTGTGTTGTTGAAGCATTGAACCCTAGGTATGCCCCTATGACAACAAATGGTTCCATTGTTGGGACATGAAACTGTGATTTCTGGGAACTGAAGAAAAGAGAAATCTCTATGCGTAGATCTGTTGTTGTAGTGCACATTATTCTACTTGACTTTTGAAGCTCTGTGCTAAGAAGAGAAGTTTGATCTGAAGAAAATAGGTAAGATCTTAAATCTCTATGCTTTGATAAAGGTAAGATAAGTGGGAAATTTTTCTTCGAAAGTATAAATTTAGGTATTCTTGATAGGTTTTGTCCTAGTCTAAAAACTAGGGCACAGCTAGAAGAAAGAAGATATGATCTGAATAGATCTTATAGAAATGGTGAAAGATATGTTATTCCTATGCATAGAAAGAATTTTTGGACTAACAAGTGGATGCAGGATCCTAGAAAGAATATTTTGCAGGTCCATCATTGTGATCCCAGTGCATAGTACAGAAAAGGGTGGGGATCATTTAAGAGAAAGAGAGGATTGACTCTTTGTTATAGTTGTAGAAGACCAGGACATCTTGCTAAGGAATTCCATGGTAGAGCTCCTACTTGTCTTTGTTGTAAAGTTGTTTCTCATGAAGTTTTGGATTTCCTTAGAATGATTGCTAAGGATGAAAAGATGAATATGAGACAAGAAAACTATGAAGAAGGTCAAGAGACTAAGAATGTGCTATAGAACCAGAAAGAATCAGAGGCTATATTATTGTAGATGAAAGAAACACTGAATGATCATGGAGACATCAGTTTACCAGAGATCTTAAAAGAGAAGCAGTGCATAGAAAAAAGAATAGGAGACTTCCACATAGACTATGTTCTGGATGAAAAAACATAGGTGAACATTATGCCAGAAAGTACTTGGGAAATTTTGGGAAAGCCTGCCATGATCCCTTCATTAGGAGGGATAGGATTGTTTAAAGGAAAGATGATAACCCTATGTGGAAGACTTACTCATGTACCTATGATAGCCCATGGAACATCAACAAAAGAAGAATTTGAGGTCATTAAGTTTGTTGAGAACGCTCCTTTTGCACTTATGTTAGGAAAACCCTAGATTGAGAAAGACTAGATCCGAAGGAAAGAAGAAGAGGAGTCCATAGAACAAAAAAAGCAAGAATTAAGGGATTTCATGGCTAGGATAATAGAGCGCTTAATAGAAGAACAAGAGGACAATTAGAAGTAGCAAAAGGCTGTCGAAGTTGAAAGAATGCAAGAAGGCTTAAAGAACCTATCCATGTAGGAGATAAGAGAACTTACCCTGGAAATAGTAAGAGAAAAAGTATTACCCTCAACCCCTTTGAAAGACCCTCAGCAGTGCGAAGTTACTTTGATAAAAGAAGATAAGAACAATAATGGGAAAAGGAATCCAAGAACGCAGATCATAGGAAAGAAAGAAAGAAATCTTAGTAAGAAGAAAGCAAAGCTAAAAAAGTTGCAGGAGGTTCCAGAGAGGACTTCGCAGAAAGAAGGATTGCAAAACTTGAACCTCGCCGGAATAGAAAAATAATGCAGATTGGTACTTCGCCATGGCGAAGAAATATGACTGTTGGAGGTGTCATGACCGTTAGAATGATGTTTTGGAATGGTTAGAAACGTATTTATTGCCGGAAAAATCACCATTAGACCATTGGGACCGCGCCACAATGGATGGAATCGTATTTATTGAGGCATTCCTGCCCATTGGGGAAGTCCGTTACGACGTTTCTTATTTAATCCGACGAATGTCTCACCGGGGACACTTTTGCAAATTGTGAATTATCTGAGCCCATAGAGAAATTATAGCTATCACATTGTGCTTATTGATACTTCACCAACCTCTTTGTTTACCTTGAGCGTCTGTTCACCTACTTGAGATATCTAATCTAGAGCGTGCATGTCAGACAACCTTCGTGTAGTAGAGAAGTATGTTGAGGAGATCCTAATAGACCTTATGGCTGAGAAGGTCATGTATGCAGGAGTACAGGCCTCATCAATGAGAGGATTTCAAGCATCCTCGTTGACTGCACATCGATCTGGGCCATCCTGAGCTGTGACAGAGAAAATAAGTAAGCATCGCAACGACCTAGCCAATGCGAAGCTCATCCCATCGGTCTTGCCCAACTGTATCCCACCTTTGGCTGGCATGGTTAGTCATGACAGCGTCCCGAGATATTTTGAATATACATTGATCATTGTGTACCTCTCAAAGGGGATACACGCAATTGGACCACATTTGGGACAAATTTTGACGCTCAAGATTAGTGATTTCAACTTAGGAGACTGCAAAAATTATGGAATGCTCACACCACATAAGTACTTAAAAAATACGATTGGGAGGAAACCAAAGATATTTCCCCATCTGTGGACCATGGACATCACGAGATCAACGATCCTTAATGTGATGAAGATACCACATTTTGGCAGACACCAGGAGGTTAACGTGTGCGTTAAACTCCTCCTGTCATGCTTCCATGGCGAGTTCCCATGGTTAGATAGGCACATCATTGTAGATCCGACACTGATCCACTGGATCATTGGATTGATCATGGAGGGACTAGACCCTCAGGATGTTTGCCCAGGGAAGGCTACAGATCATGCCCTGGCGCAGTGAATAAAAGACACCTACGGTAATGTAGAGAAGGGGAAGCGGGGCTATAAGGTATCCTCCATCCAAAATGGCACAATTCTCCTAGCTTGTCAGCTGATAGTAGGCAAGCTCGTCAGGAAGAATAAACCAATGTAGGTCATGGGGTTTGTCATCGACCATGCAGGAAAGTGCATAGAAGGCATGCAAATGAACTGGGTGAGCTACCTCGTCAACCAGTTGGAGCAGGATTTCCACGAAGCATAGGACTAGGGATATGAGTTTCACTTTAGCTGGTTGTTGATTCTCGTTGCCTTTGTCACTTGGGAGATGCCAGAGGGAACGATCTTCTCGGAAGTCGATCCATCTGAACCATTGGTTGCAAAGTTCACCACCTTATGGTACTCGAGTGATATGGAGAAGCAGTGGCAGTCAAACATTGTCTTCCACGCTTATTATCTACAACTCACGCGATCCATTGATTCATTCCTCTGAATGACTATGAACACCTTGCACACTTACAGGCCAATAGTGAAGTTTCATGCAGACAGGCATTTCATATATATCACTACGTGTAGGGATGAAAGCAAGGAGGAACTACAGTTGTATTACAAATTGACTGAGGAAGATATGGTGGATATAACCAAGGAATGGTCTGCGGAATTCCTTGTACCATTCGAGCAGACAGAACCCTTCGATCCTGACCTCATCAGAAGTCCCATGGTCACCTGAGAAGAATATTATGGACCGAGCAATGCCAGGAATAAGAAGAAGAAGGAAGAGGTGCAGGAAATAAACAACGCATCGGAGGAAACTGTGCCTGATTCACCTGGAGGAGGAGGAGATGATGAAGTAGACCAAGAAGAGGATGAAGGGGAAGAAGACAAGTAGGAGTAGAGCATAGTGACACTGCCTAAAGATCCCCTTATAGAGGCTGAGATGTCAAAGAAAAGAAATGTTTCTCCAAAGAAACCCTCAGTGTGGAAGAAGTCAGGAGCCAGTAAGCCTCAATTACAGACTATACTTATGGTGGACGATATTGACCTCATCATCAAAGCTATATCAGATACTTCAGAGGACATTTTTCAGTGAAATGAGGCCAAACAGGAGACAATGTATGGTAGGATCGAGGCGGAGCTCAAAGGGGTACAATAGGCTCTCTATGTGAGTCACGCAGTATCTATTACGTCGTTGTCATCAAGGGGTATAGAAGTGGGATATGAGCCTTCCCAACTACATAGATTAGCAGATGTGATAGAGGCTTGCCTTCATCGAGTACAGGAGGAAAAAGAATAGGCCATAGAGGCCTTGAAGAAAGAAAAGGAGGAATCCCTAGAGAAAAGTCGGGTTGCGCAGCAAGAGAAAGAAGACCTCTGAGCGAAGTTTGAAGTGGACAGAGAATAGATCTAGAAAGAGAAAGATCAGTTGCTCGCAGAGCAGATTGGAGTTAGAGAAGTAGTAACTAGATCACTTTGTTCCATGCTGGGATTGGCACCGATGGAAGAAGAGACAACTGAGAGACAAGTGGGGATGCTCATTGAAGCCATTCAGCAACTTCAATCCATAGTAGCAGAACTACAATTGCAAGCAGTATCGATCACTCCATGGGAAGTGTGAGATTAGAGAGAAGAAACTGCTCAGAGAACAGTTGAAATAATCAGGGCATTGGTGTTAGAATGCAAGCAACTCAGTAACCGAAGTGTGCAGACCTATGAGCGCCTTACAGAGGGCCCAGAACTAAGAACATTAGAGGCACAACTCCAAGAGGTAAAACAGAAGGCATGGACAGTGAAAGCGCAGCTGAAGCTTCTTATAGTATTGGAGAAGATGAAAAGGTCACAATAGAAATGCACAGTTCAGCAGCAGGTCGCTGCCATCTAGAGAAGAATGATGGAGGTGACACAATGACTTCAGCTGGTGCAGGACGAAGACTGCACCCTCTTTGAAGATATCAAGGGAAAAGGCTCACATCTGGAAGAAGTGGTTCCAAAATTGGAACAACACCTGGAAGGGCCTGTTATAGATAAAATCATCCAGGAGTTCATCGAGCAAGAGGCTCTAGCAAAGCAGCAAGTTGAGGTAGCTTGAGCTAAGATCAAGGCTTTCGAAGCAGAATTGCCCAGATCAGAGTGACTCAGGATGCGTCACGGGTGAGTGTTGGGGGCATGTTGGCCCTCGACCAAGTTTTAGAGAACCTTGGTTGTGTGTGACCATCTTTAGCACTTTGACAGCCTGGTCAAAGACGGAGTGCCTGGGTGAAGTGGAGATCGTGGGATCTCACCCCTTTTTACGGGATTTTTGGGTTTAGGGTTTATGTAATGGGTATGGGATGTCGGCCCATGGGTCTTACCCATGTTTAGGCCCCTTTTTTAATGTATAAATAAGTGGTTGAGTGATATAAGAGCAGTCCTTGATTTTTCTAAGTGTGAATAGTTGTGAACACTGAGTGCATACTATATGTTGAGACTTGCAGAGCTAAGTGAAAGTGATTGTAGGAGACTGTGTAAGGCTTTGTTGCTGAAAGGTTCGATAGTTAGGGTTTTGATGGTGCATTGTTGAAGCATTGAACCTTGGGTCTGACCGTATGCCAACACTAACTAATGAACCTTCATCGGATATAGTCTAAGGAATGTCCCTACCACAAAACTAAATAGTGATTTGGAAAGGTATATAGGAAGGGAGACAAGATTCTGGTAGTGCACCCCAATCGAAAAGAATGGCTTCATTACTCGGAGGGGGTTTTCTTGTAAAGGGTGAAGTGCCCCCTTGTCTAGAAGAATCCATAGTAACAAGAAATACCTTACTGACATTCTCGCTCTTCATAGGAGGAGTGGGATCGACCAAGGCTGGTATTGGATCGACCACTTTAACTTCACTCTCCAAGGGGAGAGTGGGATCGATCGAAGGTGAAATTGAATTGCTCACTTGATCAACCGACTCAATTGATGATGCAATTGGATGAACCGCATGATCAACCGAATAGATCGATGATGGAACTGGATTGCCTAGTTTATCAACCAATGCTGGGTTTGGAGATGGAAGTTTTCGTTGGACATCAACAATATTTTCCAAAAAATATGAAGCCTCATCCATACAAGGGAAAAGGTAACTACGGTGCATCTCCTTACATAACAAGCAAGGAAATTTGACTTTACCTTTCTTTCATCCAATCTAATTATTACTAGTTGATGGTTTTTCACCAGCATGACCTACAGTGGTTGAATATGCAGGTTGAGGACCCTTATACCACACTTATATAACCTTGGGAATACCAGGGAAATCCTCAAGAAGGTGGTGACCCTTACAAAGCCTGCAAGGGAATTTGGGCTTGTGATGTGTCTTGGTAGACTTGTCGACATTATCAACACCCCTAGCGTGATGAACAATAGTTGGTTGATCACTTTTAAATATGTCCTATGGTGGTTGGAAGTTTTCCCCCTAACTTATTTTTCTTCTTCTTAACTTCCTTTTCTTCTTCTTCTTATCCACCTAGTTACTAGTTGTAGAGCTTTCATAAGGAGAAGAGGAGGAACAAGAAGAAGACCCTACGGGCGAAGAAGGTAGAGGATCAACATGAGGTTGATGGTCCTGGGGTGGAGTAATTATGAATGAATCACTAGGATCATTTACGTTCACCAGAGTGGAAAACAACCAGACTGATAAACCAATAGTAAGTCCAAGAAGAGTCAAAGTAGTGATATAAGGAGGACCAACGTGTCCCATAGAAGGAGAAAAAAACAATATCCCAATAAATGGGTTCCTTCATTGGTAGTCCCAGGGAATGACACCATAGACATGGACTCAACCCTAAGGGATATCTAGGGAAAACAAATAGCACATGCTAAAAAATCTAGGAAGTAAACCAAACAAACAAACATTTTCATAGTGAACACACTAGTTGGTGATTAAATCTAGCATCACAGTATCAATATGAAAAAGAGGCTGAGATAGAGTGGATGGATCAACTACTTTGGTGACCTTCTTAACAGACTTGCACCTTGGTGTAAGTTCCCTCATGGTCTATCTAGGGGTTACCCTCCAAGGAGCCCGAGTGAGTTTTAACAACGTATGGACCAAGTACATCAAAGACTCCCCTTCATTGTCACCTTGTGTATAAACCCTATATATAAAGGCCATAACAGTTACCAACTCGTATTCAACCTCCTAGTGGGTACAGTCGATAGTCAAGATTGAACGTATGGATAGGATATCAAGTCTAAAATTATTCAAGAGAACCGAAGTCAAGTGGACCAGTAAACTCCCGAGGACCCATAATAGATTTGGGATTCACGAAGATCTGAGACCAAATGAAAACAACTGATTCTCAGGAAGAACCCCCAGTATATGATCATTCCTCTATGATTGGTTAAGCCTCAAAGATGTAATATATGTTTCTATGTCGCACGCGACCTCATGTTTCACCCCTGTGTGAGAGGGGGGTCTGGGCTATGCTTATATGAAAAATTGAATTTTCTATCCCTATTGCAAGACTCTGTGTATTTTTATGGCTTTTGAAAGTTATTCTCAACACCTATTCTAAAGCCTTACACTTAAGCTAATGTATGTTTGCAACACCCTAGAAACAAAAGTTTCTAGATAGAGTTTAATTAGCACTTTGATTTTTAGGTTGTTGTTTAATCAAAGGTATGGAAGCGAAACTGATGATATTCGTGACTTCGACTCCAAAAGAGTGAAACAAAATGAGATGCAAGGATTTTCATTTGATGAACTCTATCTATGGAAACGAGAAGAGTTGATTTCCATTCCCAAATGCATAAACCCAATGCAGTTTACCCAGTGCAAACTACAAAATGTACTACCCAAAAATTTGAATGCAATCAATTTATGTTTTTTTTATTATAAATGCAATGAACCTGAATCAAATGCAAGTTCTTTCTACTTCCTTATTTTCAATGCAAGAAACCAATGCAGATACAAAGGAATGTGAAGTAAAAATATCGAACAAGAAATGCACTCAAAACTGATGAGAACTGAGAGAAACTAAGTATGAAATAACTCGCTCAATCAAGAACTCAAAAGTCAACAAGAAAACACAATGTCGAAATTCCTCCAACAAGAATGCAAACAATGAAAAAGAGAAAGAGGAAATCACTCAACAATCCTTAAAAATGATCAACAAGAAACAAGTATTCAAGCAAGGTTGTGGTAATAAAAAGAATCTTAATCATTCAAAAGAGTGAGATTTTCTAAATAATATTGAACAAAAACTTAAGACCAATCAAACCTTTGCAGACTCTTCCAATCAATTATATAATTGAAAAGATCATGACACAAAGAACAACTAGTAAAAATAAACATGAACCAATATCACAACATAGAAGAGGTTTGCAAGATAAATAAATATAAAAATGAGTGATAAGTATCAAATCCTCAATCCAAACAAAGTCAAATACAATTAGGAGTCACTGGGAAAACAATCCTTCAAAAGAAGACTGAGAAAAATCAGGCAGAAAGAGGCAAAAAATCCTGAAAAGGGAGATTGATGACCCTTTTCTCAAGGAGACATAGCACCATTCAGGATAATGGAGCTTTGTAGGAGGCTATGGGGGAGCGTTATTCAGCTAATGGCACCCCTGTATGTACTACATGGGAGTGCCAATTAGGATAATGGCGCCTTGGTGTGAACTCTAGGGAAGTGACACTTTTTGGAAAAGTTTAAAAAAATGGTTTTCAAAGGCTCGAACTCAGCAGAGACTAAGTCAATGGCTCTATAAACTCTTCAATGAGTAAGAGGTAAGGCAGGAAAATATTATAAAGAAGAATCAAACAATCAATATCTAATCACAAGAAAAGGATCTCAGACGAAAAAAGAGGAAAAACTAGTCAAAGTTCTCCCCAGTGGAGTCACCAATTTATGTTACGAAATGTTTCTCCTGCAGACAGATGAAACTTCCCTTGGATTAATAGACCCCTATACCAAGACATAACCAGTAAAAGTGGACACTAACATCCCTTTAAATGTATCTAAACAAATCAGAATGAGAAGGACAAAAGGATATGATGAACCTGTTTCGATGTTTGTTCTCATTGTTTCCAATCCCTCGGCTTGATCTCCAATATCCCTTGTGAAAATTGATATATGAAATGGAAAGCAAAGGAAAACAACTATCTCCTACTCTACAATATTAAATCATACAAGTCTATCTACGAAGATTAGAGCAATAGTAGACAAGCAAATGCAAAAGTACAAAAGCTTGAAGGAAATAGGACAAGTATATATTGAATGGAAATCCAAAAAGAGATACTTACAGACCATGATTGATGAAACAACAACCTATTCAAGATATCCTTGTGCAACCCCTTGCACGAATATACCAAGATCAAAATGATGATACTTTGACTAATTAGCTCCCTCTTCACCTTGGAAATACCTTCAATATATAGGCTTGAGAGGCATAACCACCATGAGAAAATGAAGGATATGGTTAACGATATGGATCCTTAAGCTTTGGATCAGATCCTACGGAGAATCCATAGCATGGGGGTTGAACATAACCAACCCCATCCTGAGAGAGTTGGCCCATAGAATAAGGTGGAGGATACCCCTTTCCTCTCTAACAAGACTAGCGCTCCCCCAAAGTGAGAGATAGAGCACCATCCTAATAGTGGCTCTCCTATAACATGGAAAAGGGGGTGCCATGACCCTCCCTCGGCATGGCCAGGGGGGCACCACCCTTCATCAATTCCCAAAAAAAGGTCAATATTTCCAAGAAAAAGGTGTTTTTTGACCTTGAAATGATGGGTTTCTTACTCCAATATGACTTAGGGGTCATGGAAAACGTTTTTTGTGGTGTTAAAGGGTGGCGACACCTAACAAAGTGAATGCGACACTTGGGAAGGTGCATACAACACTTGCGATAGTGCATGCACGAGGTGCATACGTCACTTTGCGACACTTAGGGTGTAAAACATAAATGTGACATTTTGATGTGTAACACTATGGAATTCATCCATATAAGAAATTGATTGTGTAAATGAATGTTTATTATTAATTCTTGTTTCCCTTTTAAAAGGAATCAAGTTTTATCTCTATTTCTCATAATCAAATATTTTGGTAGATCTAGTAAGGATTCATATGTGAACAAATTGGAAACCTTTGAATGAATGGTATAACTCCATTACACTCCCATCATTTGCTTAAAAATTCCAAATTGATTATCTGATTTGAATATCTAGAACAAATTATGAGATTAAATAAAATATTTGTGATGACCTCGGGTCATGTTATATTTATTCAAGAAACATACATTTCTGCATCTTAAAAGTTGAGTTGTCTTCATAAACGATCATCTGCACACATGAATTATATAACAAGATATACATATTTGTGTTCTGTATAGTTCATTGGTAATCTTTGCAGTATTAAGGGCATGATTCTCTAAGTTATTAACATGGTTTTCCTTGTTGGTTAGTTTCACAATTTGCAGAGTCATGTGTGGCCTCTAGAGGTGTTCTCAATCAGAAACAAGGCTTTAGATCAAGGGACAAGATTTTAACTTGATTATGTATTGTTTATGTGCTTGTGTTTCTTTTATTAATAGTCATAAGTTTCCTTTGATAAGATAGTAATAGGATCTCTAATACTTCTTCATACACCATTAGATGTGTTAATATTAGTGACAATACTGACACATAGTCATTCCCTTGAACTTAGGCATCTTGACTGAGTATCAAAATGCAGTAACACCAAGAAAGTATGTCACACTTATTGTGAAAGAAAGTATCTAAGATCTAGGATAGTTCAAATTTCTAGAGTTTCTCTTAAGATTGGTTAGTCTTATTTTAGGTAAATAACACACCTATATGAGAGTTTGACTAGCCTCATCAAGTTGACTAATTTGGACACTTGTTTGAGTAATTTCCATATTGCTTTTAGATAGCTTCTTGCTTTTTCACCGTGAGTATTAGTTACTAATTGAATTTCTTGTTATAACCATCAAATGTTAAAGAAGATGGGACAGATCATTATCATGTGTATGCATAGATCCTTGATCTAGACATGACCACATGTCAAACCATGGTCTTATGTCCATCCTTAGTAGAAGTTGTATGGACAGGGTGAAGTTGTTTTAGATTGTCTTCATGCATTATGAAGTGTGTTTTTCTGGCATTAGTTGTTAGAATAGGCTTTGATCCTTCATTTCCAGTGCTTGCATATCTAAGTTTACAAATTCCCGATTGATAATTTAATTTCAATAAATTATCATATATTTTTCCCGACATGTACAGGGCAGGGACTGTTAAGAACCAAATATCAATATATCATAGAAAAACCTCAGAAAACGTACTCAACGGCTTGAAAAATAGATAATAATCCTCTTCGAGGCGGAAACCTCCTTTTACCCCACTTAAATGTTCAAGTACAAGATGATTCAAAATGAAAATGTCTCCTTGGTATATATAGGAGACTAGGAGGTATAATTACAACTAATGGCCTAAAGCCGACATAAATAAAATA
>ML777362.1:1176594-1194590 GCA_009831015.1 Picea engelmannii
AGTGGTGGAAAATTTGACCAAATGTGCACACTTATTTGCCATTCCTTCAGAGTATAACGAATCTTAGGTGGCGTACATATTCCTCATGGAGGGATCCCAAGGCCAAATATGGGTTGTAGGAGATCTAAGACATCTTGATATTCCTGAAGGAGAACTTACAGGTCGTCCATAATCAACAGAAGATGTATGCATACAAGCATAGGGTGGAGCGCAATTTTGAGGTTAGGGATTTGGTCTTTCTAAGGTTGCATCCATACAGACAGTCCTCACTAAAGAAGAGTGGCATAAAGAAAATAAAACCTCACTTGTATGGACCATACATGGTCATTAGAAGAGTTGGAGAGGTGACATATGAGTTGGATTTTCCATAGGAAAATATGATCAACAATGTCTTCCATGTATCTTGCCTCAAGAAGGGCGTTGGGTCAGTAGGCCACGACTTCAACAGATCTTCCCCCATTGGATGTGGAAGGGAAATTGGTTCTGAATTTGGAGAAGATCATTGATGTCAGAGAGAGGAGGCTGAGGAGAAGAGTGATTCAATAATACCTATTCAAATGAAGATATTTTCCCGTAGAAGATTCCACTTAGGAGGGAGAATATATTTTACAACATCCTGGTCTAGAGTTGCTTGAGGACAAGTAATCTCAGAAAGGGAGGACTGTAATGACTCCTTCCACTTGATCATGAAGGGAGGATGACTTAGTAGCCTATACGACTCTCGTAAGCTATAGTCAATGAAGAAAAGGGGAGTTAGGAGGTTTATTTGATGTTACTTAGCTATAAATGTTATAATTTTAAAGTGACATTTAAATAAAATGGTAATTAAGTAACTTTCAAATTAATAGTCACTTAAACATTAGTAAAATTTTACTTCAATCTTTAATTGAAAATTAGAAGGGGAATAAGGTTCATGAGGATTAAGTCAAACAAATAAAGTTCTAGAAGGGCATCAGTGAATAATAAAAGGAGGGGTAGTGCTTCACTTTCTCATTATGATTTGATTTGATCTCTTGTTTGGGGTGCTCTTATGAGCCAAGTTTTTGTTGGGGTTTTGACAAAACCCTTTCTCTTGAATTTGGTTTCGATGGTGCAATATCCACCCTAGTTAGACACATAGGGGGATCCATATGGGATTTCCATTGGGGTTTCATCTTGTGGTTTGACTTCCATTTTGTGGTGTAGCTAGATGCTTGGAGAGTTTTTTGGGCTTCCTTGGAGGTCAATTGATTTTTTATGCAGGGTTGTGAGCATTTGGAGGAGCCATGAGGGCTTGTTATAGGTTTTTGGCACCTAGGAGCTTCGTTGGAGAGTTCTAGGAGGGTCGATCCCTACCTTTTTGGGTTGGATCATGAGGTTGGGTGAGTCATGGGGGCATTAAAGGAGGGTTGTGAGACCCTTTGATGAGTCATGTGTATTTGGAGAGGACCTTGAGCTCATTTTGTTGAGTCGCAAGGTCTAGGAGGAGGGTTGTGAGCCCCAATTGCATAGACGTGGAAATTTTAGAGAGGACATGAGGGTTTTTGTAGGCAATGAGGCCATATGTTGATACTTGGGAGGTCTGATTTTCCCTTGGAGCAGTTCAACATCATTTGTTCGGGAGACAATGACATTATTCCAGGTTTTGGTTTGCTTAGTGTGTGTTTTGTTGATGTATTGCAACTTCCATAGCAACCATTAGAGATTGTCTTGTTATTGGGGTTTTCATACATAGTAAAAGTGCCTATGTTGTCTCTTCTATTTGATAAGTATTGCGGATGCATGCAATATGTTTGACGAAATGTCTATTGTTATAATACATGCAAATTGTTTGTAAAAAGTTGTCAACCAACATAAAACATTGGTAATGCAAAGTATTTGACAAAATCTCCAACTAGATATAACATAATTGAGCAGCACACATAATATCTTAGCCTAGTAAGCATTAGGGATATTACAGACTAGATGAATTCAAAAAATATGTTGAGGGGAGTGATGTGACCGTCCACTCTATCTTGTCATACTCATATGGTCATGACGACACAACACGAACTTCAAGCAACCACTTCATGTCATCCTCATGTACATTACACACCATCTAGCACACAAAATCTACTGAGGACATGAAATCATTTAAATCTCTCCCTCTGCAGTCCTTCTCCACATGTGGGATTAACATATCACTCTGCGTCACCATGAGGAAACCATTCTGACAAATAAATACGGTTTCCCTTTAGGATTTGAGTTTGTATTCTCCCACATCATTGTAGGAGATGGAAATAGATAGCACATGAGGCATAGAAAATGATATGTTCACATAATGTGTAACGTACCTAGCCACCATGTCTGGGTCATGCCAAACAAAAAATATTTCAATTACATCTTTGACACCGTAATGTAATGTTCCCTAGCTCAACCAAGAAACATTACAGTGTGGAATACACATTAAAAATGAAACTTATGCTAAATAAGTAATTCTTTTACTGTTAGACAATTTCCTATAGCTTAAAACTACAAATTTAAAACAGAATTAGCTATTGTTTATAACCATAAACATATGCATCTAAAGCATGCTAATAATCAATATAAAATGCAGCTAAACTGCTCATTACAACAACATATAATTCATTCTCATTTACGCAGAGTTCATGCACAACAATAACACATGTAAATAACTCGATACAAGATAAAACACTTATCTTTAACACAAAAGTGTGCCACCGAGTGCTTGGGACGGATGTTCCACCCAACCATAGACTGACTATTCAAAATATCAACAACCAATCACCCCCGAGCTGAGGATAGTAATCCAAAAAAGAGGGTGGTCTCTCACAGTCCACTCGCAACTCATAAAACTCATAATCCAATTGATATTCTCCTACAACTATCGTGATTTTCCTACCATCTCTCTTCCTCCTGACCTTCCCAACCCAAGGAATTCACCATTTGTTTATTAGGGATAACCTAACGGATGTATCATATGTTATCATGGATAACCCAAGGGATGTACCATACGTTTATCACGATTAACCCAAGGAATGTACCATTCATTTATTAGGGATAACCTAAGGAACGTATCATTCATTTATCATGGTCTCTCTATTACAGGTAGCTAGGAATATCTCATTTGGGAACTCAAGGGAACTTGCTGCTAGGAAAACTATCAACAAACCAATAACAAACACTTTTTGTTTTAGTGCAACTCACACAAGAGTTCACTCTTCAAGCCTGATAACCTGGCTCTTCAGTTTTTCAGCTCCAATTTGCTCCAGTTACGCTCCAATTATTCTCTAGAGTTCTCCCTCCATGGTTGCACTAGCTCCAAGCTCTCTTTCTTGACCTCTCCTTTCTCCCCATGCACAAAAATTTACTGACTAAAAATGGTTGTCCCAACTCATACAAATTTCCTCTCTTGTGCCTTGCCTTTCTTGACTCACACTCTTCCCCAAGCTGATTGTACTCAACCCCCATGTGCCCAATAACTCTGAGATGTGACCACTCACACCCACCCTCCTACATGTATTCAATGATTGGCTTTGGGAACACTCAATCAGAAAGTGGAACATCCATATACAATACACAAGTTTATGGAAAATGGGTTGAATTAATATACATGGGTAATTCTCCCTTTGACCTCTCTTAGCCATTATCCTAGACACTCCCCCCTATTGTGGATTAATTCAACCCCCATCTCTTGTCCATGTCCCGCTAGAAGCTGACATCACATTTTTATTATTAAAACATTGAAATACAATTCACATTTACATCTCTTGGTCATAGCCACATATTATATCCACATAAGCATTAATTAAACTAGGAATTATAATGGGGATGTTACATAATGTTATTTGGAGGATTGTTTGTGTTTGGAAAACATCAGTTTGAATTGGTCTCTCTCTTCACAACAATTACGACAACCTTGTAAAGGCTCATGGATACACAACCAGCTCAACATGTGGCGCCAAATTAGACCAACCTATGACTGCAACGATTGCAAATTGGATGCCCTTAAAATTAAATCAAAGCACTAGCAAAGGGAAATCATGACACTTAGAGAATCCCACCTTCAGCTCAAACAGGAAATGCAGGAAAGAGAGGAGTGGCGTGACAAAGAACTGACAATAGTGCTCAAGAAAGTTAATAGGCACTTAGACCAAATTTGTATCTTAGGAAGATAAAGGCAAGACTCTCTTGCAATAACTCAAGGTCAAATTGATGTTATTTCCTCAACAAACTCTCAATCATCATGTGAAGTCGACTAGCCTCAGCAACGACCACTCATAGCCAGGCTCTTATGGATACAGAGTTAAAGCTCCATTAGCCAAGTTCAAGAAATGTATATTTGTGTTTTTCTTTGATCATAGGCTAGATGTCAAATTAAGTAAGAAGAATCTCTCTCTATAAAAAATTTAGTGCTTTGAGGATGAACATTCCCTCCTTTTTTATGAACAACCCTGAACTCAAGAAAGTTGTAATCCTATGGATGGTTTTAGCATAGCTACAACCTCCTTTTATATATAATACAATTACTTGTTTCTGTTAAATATGTGTGTGTGTGTTTTATTTTAATGTGAATTTTATTTATTTATGTAAATATTTTTATTTTGAAATGTTTTTTTAAGAGAATATGTATATGATATAAATATGAGACTTCTATTTCAACTATAAAATGCATCTCTTACTCTAAAAAGAAAATATAATGCTACATATAACACAATATAACATTAAAAACAAAACAACATAGTGATACAACATCAATAAGAAAGTATAATACTACATATTACTCAATATAACATAAAAAAATCAACATAGCACTATGTCTAACACAATATAACATAAAATACCAACATAACACTAGGATTAACACAATGTAACATTAAAAAAAAAAACCAACATAGCACTACGCCTAACACATTGTAACATTTATTTAAAAAAAAAAAAACATAACACTACACCATTAATAAGAAAATATAATGCTACATATTACACAATATAACATAAAAACCAACATATCGCCAAAAATATAAGAAAGAGACTTCCATTAAAAAAAATAATAATAATCATGATTTTGGAGTTGTGAATCGTCTATCTTCGATTTAAATATGAGATGAAGTTTAGGCATGAGTGTAAATGGTGACACCCCATGTGCTTATGAGGTGGATTATTATAAAAGGTACTATCATTAAAGGTGTTAGGTAAAAACCCTAATCTTACCTTGAGGAGTGTTTGATTTCAACTTCAATACTGAATGAAGTATAGTTTTAAAGTATAAATGTTTATACCCACATTTTTATTGTGTTGTACAAGAATCGTGCCCCTTTTTTAGGTCATTATAAAAAGCACGCGGTAAGGACTTCCATTAAAGTGGTTAGGTAAAACCTCATCCTTGCGCAGTGAATGTTTGAATTTTAATTTAAATATTAAATTCTATGGACTTTTACTAAAGGGGTTAAGTAAAAACCATGGTCTTTGAGCAGTGTGTTTGAATTTTCGTTTTAATATTAAACGAAATATAAGTTTTAAATATAGCTAGGCACTCACATTTTCATTGTGATTTGGAAGATCCATGCCAATTCTAAGTTTACAGGGTATGAATTTATTATGTAAAAATCATAGTTTACATAGGTAAAGGTTTCATTTTCAACTAAAATATTGAAAATAATAGTTTTTTATTTTTTTATTACTTTTATTTAAAATTTACTTAAAAATTATTTGAACAACCTATTTGAGTAGTTGAGTCTGGATAATTATAATGTTTTAGTTATTTTTCAAAATGTTATATTTTTTTTAAGTTGAAGTTTTTTTTAATAACTTATTCATATAAAAGTTAAACATGTCACTTAAGGTAATTGAACATGGATGGGGTAAAACAGCTTTTAACACAAATTATTTGGCTAAACTCAATTGATTTATATTTATTTATGCATCCAAATATACAATTTAAATAACAAAAAATTATCACATTACTCAGATTTGAGAGAGGGGTGAAAGATGATATTAGAAAAAACTTACTCAGATTAAATAACCTGTTAAAAATATGAACTAACAGTGGAAAGTGCCATTTGAGTGACTTCATGGAATTGCAGATATATGCTTGGGTATTTGAGTGACTTCATGGAATTGCAGATATATCCTTGGGTATGTGGGTGTTGTAACTATTGGAGCAAATAACTATTACCTACCAAAACTATGTTGAAAGTATATTGTTTTATATTATTATTAATATTAGTACTTTCCTCTCTTATTGGATATGACTCATGAGTTGGTGCCAGACTGGCAAGTGCATCCTGAATGATTTTATGGAATTGTAAATATATACTTGGGTATGTGGATGTTGCTCAGACACTGTTTACTACATTGGGGGCACCTTAAGATTCAAGATTCAGCAAGATTCTTGTGGTATGTGAATGGGTGTGTGTACCCTTGCACAGATTAGCTGCAACTCATTCATCTGTCTTTCTAGGAGGGGTTCCTGTGTGGCATTGATTAGGAATGAATTCTCAGAGAGGGATTCCAGCTGTATTAGCAGTGGGGAAATAGCAATGATTGAAGATTCAACACTCCAGCTGTATTAGCAGTGGGGAAATAGCACTGATTGAAGATTCAACAAGATTTAGAGTTGGATCACTCACTGTCATGAGAAAAACAGGTTAGATCCCCATTTGAGTTCTCCCTGGAAGAAAAATGAGACAATACTGATTGGTTGTCCGTTTGTATTTGCAAAACCCACCTATCAGACTGGAATGGAGCATTCAGAGAGCTATACTTGTGTTACATACCACGGTCCAAAATCGAGCACAAAACACATATATACTCATTGCGGTATGGAGCGTGAAACTGCTGAGTACCCTGTTCGAAAACAACATGAACTGCAAGTATGGGATGTTGCATCGCCACCTCAGAACTATTCAAATGTTCCAGCGGTTCCTGTTGCCCATTTTCTCAGCGCTTGCTATCTCTGCAAACGGCAGTTGAGCCACGGGAAGGACATCTACATGTACAGGTCTGTTTTAATTATCATACTGTAGCTTTTCTGTTAGAGATTGTTTTAAAGGTTGGAGAATCACATGGAAATTTGATTATAGTTTCAGGTCAATGGTCCTTTTTTCATTTTTGCACCGTTGTATCCAAAAAGCCTATTAAATTCATGTAGAATCTTGATAATGAGAGCACTTGCTTGGTTAATGGAATGTGGTTTCAATAGCTCCCCTCAAGGTTTTATGTGCGCCCGTACATAAAATTTGGGTCTGAGATTTTTGAGAACCCATGCTTCAAGAGTTAGTCTCATTCTCTGCTTGCTGATTATTGCAGAGGTGACAAAGCATTCTGCAGCGTGGAATGCCGCTTCCGACAGATTTCGATGGATGAATGAATGGAAGCGTTTTCATAGAGTGCTTCTTCTTATGGAGGCAAACTTTTCTTAACTAGTACAGCTGCTGTTGCTGCATAAGAGAGGAATGAGAACTGTATGAGCAAGGAAAGGCATTTCTGTGTCTGCATTGTTAGGATCTGGAAGCTGTAGGAAATTGCACGGTGGCAAATGAAATATGCTGAGGAAAAGGGATGGGTTTTGGATGGGGTGAGCTTTATAAGGATATATGTATTACATATAACATATATGTTATAAGTATTACATATAACATATGTGTTAATATTGATCTGAGATGAGCTATATTATGTATATAAGGTTACAAGTTTTTAGGTTAAATCCATTTGTAAATATATTGTATACATAAGGTTATAAGTTTTTAGGTTAAATCCATTTGTAAATGTAAATTTTGAGAGGCCATGTACAGGGATGGAGTTCAAAAGCTTCCTAACATACATGAGCTTCTTAATAAGATATTTACCTGCATTGAGTGGCAGAAAAATTTAGAAGGCCAAAAGAGCCGAGACAAATTTGAAGGGAGGTAGCCATATTCAAGGCATCTGCTCTTCTTTGTTATAATGGCTGAAAACGTCGATTACAATAGAAAACCAGTGCTCTTATGTTAGGTATACTGGCTGAACATAGTCATGATGATTGAGAGCAGACTAGTTAGTGATATTGTAGATTTCTGATTTGTTTTCCACAGATTGTGATCAGAATTTCGTACCAAGAGCTGAGAACTGTAACATAGTATGTGTGTTCTCAGTTTTTAACTGAGAGTGAAGATTACGAAGCATGATGGCTTTTTTGGGTTTAAGCCTTTGCTGCACATTATCTTGAAAGAACGATGTTTTGTGTTTGAAGTTCGACATGAAAACTAGAAATAATGAGATTATATGTCTTCTCTTAGATTTAGATTTGTTCGAGTGAATGCTATTGCTTTTAAATGTAACTTATATCATAAGTAAAACCATACATGTTCGAACAGTATGGGCAGATAAAAGAACAGGAGGGCGAGAGACCATGTTGTATGATCTTTCTCCATTTGCTGGTCTAGAGACCATGTTGTATGATCTTTTTTCCATTTGCTGGTGGAGAGACCACTATTGGTGAAAGCATCATCAATCAAGCTTTGTAACTTCAACAGTGTTTTGAAATTTTATTATCCAGAGAACACATTATATTTTTAATATAATCTAGAAATTTTCCCTTGCAATGTAAGATCTAGACCTATCGCATCTCTCTTAAATCTCTTAAAAATTGACTAAACAAATCATGAAACAAAATGGGGCCATCAAAAACTGATGTGCATGTGCCTGTTCAAAGAGCAAATAGGATCAAACCACCTTGAAGCAATGCCATATTCCCAATAAAATGACTTTTTAACCTTAGACTCCAAAATAGATTCTTAACGAGTCTTTCATTTCTGTCAGCGAGGACCAGAGGAGTACGCTAATTTGGTATCAAACAGATTTAATTTCCAAAAAAACTTAAATTGATTTTGGTCAAATCCCCAAGTAGGGAGTTTTATTATCATTTAATTTTCATGTATGTGAGAATCTTATCTTAAAGTTTTATCCATTTTTAACAAATTTCTACTGCAAAGAAAAAATTACACTTAACTAAACTGTTTGAGAAAAAAAAAACTGACTGGACCAAAGTATTTGTGCACTTCTGCCCAACAGACTTGAAGATAAATATCCAAATCTATAAAATATAGACTTACTATACTTTAAACAGTTGGTATATTAATCTATGCAATATATGAATGTGGGAAAGCAGACCATTCCCAGAAGAGAAGAGAAGTGGAAAATCAATATTAAGCAATTAAATTGCAGCCATTCTCTAACAGTAACAATAAAAACGTATTTATTGATCTAGGGTTACATAGATTGTTGATCTAGGGTTACATAGATTTTTTTTATTAGTTTAGAGTTACAGAGATTTTTATTTATTAATTTAGAGTTACAGAAATTACAATTAGTCTTGGCCCGAACAGTGAACAGTGGCAGCAAGGATTATAAACTAATTACATGTGGAGTCCTCTTGCAGCTAGTACTGCGATCTCTTATCTGCAGCTCCCTTCATCTATCTTTTTCATTTTAAAGAAAACCGATAACTCAAAAAACCCTAACAACCCCAAGCCTTGTTCCTACAACCATTTTCGACGATTAAGCTGCGCTGCATGAATGCTTATGTAGTTTTTACCCATTATTTTTAGATTGATTACATATAATAATTTATAAAGAATTCTGGTCTAACCTGGATCTTAAATGAATTTAGATTCCATAAAACAAAATAGCAATGTGTATATCTGTTATTGTTATTTGTATGTATATAATACAAAGTGATGTCCAGCATTATATAACAACGGGAAAAGGCCCAGCATCAACAAAGGATAGCTGTGATAACTGGACAGTAAGGATGCCCATGTAAGATCTTACAGCTAATACTAGTTAGTTGTATTTTGAAATAACACTAACAAGTTCAAACTTACCACTAATACTAGTTGGCTGCATTGGAACAAATTACAACATTTGGACTGCCTTGGAAACACTAACAAATTCTAAGTATACAAAACAAATTCTAACTGTACACAACATTTTTCAGCTTAAGTACCAAACTATTTTCTCTATCTTTAATACCACACCTCTTTTTAAAGAGCAGCACAAACAGTCTGCCTTTAAAGTAAAGCGAAAGGGTTTGATACAATTTTCGAATGTCGAATGCAAGAATAGAATTATCGAATTTCCGTTTCCAATTCTTCCATCATTCCTCAAAGATTGTTACTTTGTTTGAATTTATCAAGCTCTTTTCAGCTGGAATGTATGCTATTTTTGTGAAATCTTTATCTTGTCGTTGTTACTTCAGGCAACAACTATTATAACTACAAAATTGCAAAATCTTTAACTTGACGTTGTTACTTGAGGCAACAGCTATTATCACTACAAAATTGCAAAGCTTAAATATATTTCCACGAATTTTGCACATAAATTGACAGCATGAAACTTCTGTGGTTCTCAACTTTTATACACTGCATGAATCAATGAATTTTGCACGCAAATTGGTCAATGAATCAATTTGTATAAAAAACTGCCTTGTTTCTGCCACCCCTCAACAAATTATTATTAGACAGACAACTATGCATTTCCTACAATACATTTCCTACATTGTATCGATCCAAATGTACAAAGAATTGAATTCGGAGCTTGTGCTATGCTGGGTAAATTATCATGTAGCGATCCCTTCGCATGTATCATTGAAATTCTCAGAGTAACTGGGAGAATTGGCAGCAATGTGGGATTATTTTGACTCATTTGAAACGTATAAACACTGTGAAATTCCCCTGTAAAGATTAGTTTTATTAGGCCAAGTAAATGCCAAAAAATGGCATAGCACAACAACCCGTAACTATACTACTTATTTATACACCTGTGGATAACCCAATTACCCATGACTGAGAAGTAGAAAGAATCAATTAAAATTGATTTGAAATCCAAAGGCTTACTTCTTATAGTATATTAATATTACTCAATACATCAATTAGATTTTGTAACAAATTAAAATAAAGTACTGCATACCTTGATAAGTTCCAGTTCTAATAGCTGTAATGCCATCCTCATTGTTACAGTGAGCTTCTGCTCTTAGCCCCTGAAGCCTTATTGAATACCTCGTCAAGAGTTTGAAACTATCTCTCCTGAACCTGTCAGTATTGAACTGTCTCACTTGAGACAATCCAATGTTGGTATGGATGGAATTTGCATACGTACAATCAATCTACAAGCAGCCTGTTTCAATCATAAGATGTGATCATGGAAGACTTTATGAATTTTTCACAATTGGTTTTTGTTAAAGCGTAGTGTGTGGAAACGTGAAGTTGGACGTCAGGTGTCTATGGCAGACTAGGTGAAGGTTAAGAATTGTAGTAAGAATTACAATAGATGGATCGAAAGTAATCAATAAAGTTACGCTACTAAATGTTTTAGACGAAAATGAACTAAAATAGTTGAATTAGAGAGCTTGGGTACATTTTTCCTATGTCCATACCAAATACTACCCAAACCACAACTCAAACATATTTATATTTTCATTTTGAGGACCTCAAAATTCATATTTTCCTTTTGAGGTTGATTATAGATAAAAAAATATTTGTTCGAGGAATTGAAAATGGATTATAGATATAAAAGTATTTGTAAAAGGTATAATATTTTCAATAGTAATTGGTAAATTATTATGATTACTTAAACCAAGATCAAAACAATTGTGAAAATGGAATATGAAATAAAGAAAAAAAGAACAATTAAATATATATTGTCCTTAAAATTTGGTCGTATTTGTTAAATTGAGGGAACCCAAATAGTGTAATTTCATATACATTACTCTTCAAGAGGCAACCTGTTATCCTCTCACGGGTAGCAAACTTTGGATACTTTTACAACGACATCATGCACTTGCTTGCACAAACTTTCATTCATGTTTGATCAGTTCCAGATTCTCCAATCATGACATGATGTCGGATTGATGAACCATGATGTGATTACTTCAAATGCTCAGATACACCTCGGTGGTCAAGTCAGTCCATAGATACTCCATGTGTAATATTTGTTTAGTTGATGATATAATAGATTGGCATGTCATGAAGTTATGGTTATCTTACACTCGGATGTCATATCATACAAGTTTTCTCACTTGCATCATGTTATCGTGGGAAACACGTTATTGATTAGAAGTATGCCCCTCTTCTAAGATGACTCATACTACTAGGTTGTTTAGATTGGGTAGCGCAATCCATATCCTAATTACACTAAGCATTTTTCATTCCCTAGTATCACTCATTTCCATCCACATTAAAGAAAAAACATCATGTCATGTATGGCTACTCAAAGGTCAAAAGAAAGGTTGAAATAAAAAAATCATAAGCCAAATAAAGCCAAGAAGGCTAAATGAGGTGAAAAGCAAAGTATAAACTACTTCACTATGGTCCCCCCACCCTCAGGTCCTAAGAGAAAAATGTCTATCTAAAGAAAAAAGGACTTAGAAGAAATCAAAGAAAAGAAAAGGGAAGTGTGTGCAGACCGAAGTAATAAAGGTTCCCTCTAGAAGGAAAATATGAAAAGAATGGCTAGCTAAAATAAAGCTAATATGCCCTATGCATGTCTACGACTTTGAGAGTCATCCCATGAGCATTTTGCTTTTCCTTTTCATCACTAATCTCACTAATTGCCTATCAACCACCTAAACAACTTAGGAAATATGTGTTTTTCTTCGGAGTTGGCTTGTTTAGAATTATTAATGATGTTTCCTTAGGTAAAACTTAGGCAAGTGTTTAAATTAAATTAAAATGTTATGTTTACTAGGAAATTGTCATTTGGCGCTATGAATGGGTGATTTTTTAAGGGGTTAAACTCATCATCCTAGGTAAGTATTGCACATTGGAGTGTTGTTGGACCCATTGGACACACGGAGCACCAATTTTCCTATTTGAACACATGTTTAATATCTCAACTTAAGTGGAAGGATGAATGTCACATTGGCACGTGATTTATTTCATTAATGGAGCAAGGTGTTTAGCTTATTTGACCATTTTAAATATTTCCTAAAGGGTATGCATAATAAAAAACATTATTTTATGGTGATTGACCTTGTCAAGGAAAATAAAAGCACCTTTAGCATATCGACGAATTCTCATTACAAATGGACCTTCAACTGTGGCCCTAGCACCAACACTAGGGCTGAATTATTGGGTGTCTGGGAAACCCTTCATCTTGCATCTAGATTAAATATTGAGGATATTCATATCTTTGGTGACTCCAAAATTGTTATAGATTGGCTAAACAACATGGGAAAAATTCAAGTCACTTCACTTTTGGGTTGGCAGGACATAATCAAAGAGCTTCAACCAAAATTCAGGAAGCTCAACTTCACCCACACCTACCGAGAGTACAATAAAGAAGAAGATTTTCTTTCAAAGGCCGCTCTCTAGAAACAAGCTATCATAATCACTTACAACCACTAGGTTGATGGACATGAGGGTCCTCCTTTTGTTCTAATTCTATACTAGATTTATATTTTTTCAATTCCTAGATGTCCTCATAGGCAAATTGTTGGTAGCTACTTTTCTATATAAAAATCTAAGGATATGTTTATATCTACAGATCAGGGACAATCGATATTTCTGGATCATACTCCTCTACTAATCTTTGGCACATTTTTGCCTCTTGTAATAGTCCTACACTTGTATCTTTCACTTTTGTTTTGGCTGAAAGAATAATGTTGGTGATAGACTTTTGATTGTGATGTATCCTTGATATGAGAACAAAATTATATTTTAATATAATTGAGAAAATTTTTTGCTGGAAAAAAGGAAAATAAAAGAACTATTTTATTATTATTTGACCACATCAAGGGAGAAGATCATTATTTATTGTAAGAGCACATTTAAATATTATTTGGTTCATGGTTCAATAATTTTACCCATGGTTTTTGTAAATGGTTTAGGGCTTCCTCTTCATCTATAAAAGTGCAAGGCCTCTCATTTGTAAATGTGGAATTGGATTGGAGAATAAAGGAATTGTTGTTGCTCAAGCATTGTGGTATAAGTCTCTTTTAGTTTTTGGTGAAAATCTATCATGCTTAATGATGGTAAGATCATATTCACTTGTCTTAATTAAGTAAGGGTTTGAAAAGATTTGTGATTGGATAAGGTATGGTTTACAACATATGTTATTCCTCATTTATTTATTTTTTTAGCATATAAAAAAAAACTGTTTTTTTGCAAATTCTCAAGATTTGATTTAAATTTTATCATTTCCCACTTAAGAGAATGTCATTAGACCTACCCTACATTGGATTATCCTTGTATTTGTTAGTTGGTATGAGGATCTCTCAGGGTAACTTTTGAGAAATAAAATATTTTACCAATAAAAAATAAAAACCCCATCGCCAATTGAATGAAAAAGGCATTTCTATAAAAATAATTTAATCCACCCCTTTAAAAAGTTTTATTTCACTTTATTTTATTTTTTGAGCTTAAACGAAAGAAATTTTGTATCAAAATTTATAGTTGGTTGATTTATTGTTTTATTTCGTTATCTTAATCCAACTATTCAAGGTTTTGAATGTGGCTTTACTATATATTCTCACCAAATCGAACCATGTGGCTACACATTTGTTCTATAGGTGTCGGGTAACCCCTCAAACCAATCCATTTTTTTTTACCTCAAACCAATCCATCGCTCCATTTTTTCGCATGAAAAGGGGCTGATATGAATTTATTGTGTGTTTGCGGGCTTTTCACCTTCATATTGGGAACATATCACTCGATTTTCTCTAGGTCAACCACAGAGTTAACAAAACGACCTAATATTTTCCCTAATAGTTGTCCCTTTCTCCTCTATTACTCCACACCCTTTCATTGTCAAAATTTTGCAGGGTACAAAGAATCAATATGCAAAGTAATCGCTTATTCCTAAGCTCAGATTTACTTGTATCGTGTTACTTGTCACTGGTGTCATATGTTCCATCGATTCGCCATAAATCCTAAAACTTCTCTTTTGGTGGTTATTAAAACTTATGCTGGAAATCGTTTAATAATTTTTGAGAAACATATATTAGGCTCCCAACCATACATAGGTGTAGGCACATTTTTTTTTTAATGTTCAATAATTGTGTGCTATTATAAGGACCATATTGATACATAACACTTTGCAAGGCTCCACATTGAATTGATTACTAATGGGGTAATGTTTCGTTGAATTCTCACACTTTGCATATTTCATACTGGATTAGTTACTTCTTCATATGATATATTAGCATTTGTCCCTTGTGAACATATGTACTAGGCGATTTTCTTGGCATGCCATTGAACATTGGCATATAATGCTGAGTAATAACACTTTGCAAATGATGATAAATGGTGTATGCTAATAAATTCATGCCATGTCATGAAAATTGATCTAGGTATATAATGTTTGTGAACTCTTACAAATTGCACTTCGTTAATTAATGAAGTATAGTTTTAATGAAAGTATAGTTTTAATAGATTCATGGTGAACCAAGAGCATTCTACATAAACTTTAATTTGAATTCTTTATAAATGATGTTGTGTAATATCATTAATGGTTGCAAGTGGTGTACAGGAATACTTGGAAAATAATTAAGCATATCCTTACTGGTTTTCATGCTTTAAAACTTTGTTGATACATAGATGAGCAATAATGAATGTGTAACAAGGATGAATGAGTGATGCGAATGTTTAATCCAACAATTAACATTTCACATTGAGAATTCAAACTATGTTGGATATCATGACTCTTGGAAAGATCCTTAATAATCTAGGCTAGACGTGCACTTGACATCTATAAATAACGACAGGGAGTTGTCGTTGAGAATTTAAAATTGTGGGTTGGGAACAAATACACGTAAAGATACATGAGAGTTTACAGGGTTTCCTAGAGACCTTATCTCATCATGTTGGAATTCCTTGTAAACCCTATTGTTACATAGTCGAGTAGTATTGCATTAGATAACACATGGACCCAGAGTTTCACTTCCATGTACCTTCAGGAATATCAAAAGTCCCCTAGGCATCCTGAAACCAACCATTTGATCATCAGACTATTACAGTGCACCAAACATAGCATTCATGAAGATTACTGTAATACCCTTGTTTCCCCCAAGTTGTAAATGTAACTATATTTTGCTAAAAGGGTAGTGTAAATATTTATGCTACTAATGTAAAAAGGAAAGTGTTGCATAGCTGTTGAACGGGTTGCCAAGGTAGATCATGATGCATGAGAGGGAACCAATGAGGAAATTTCCCTTGCCAATTTAATAATCAAGAAAAATCCAGATAACTCATTTTTTCTAGAATTGTGGTTAATGGAGAGGGTAGGTAGATGAACTATCAACTTCCCACACTTATAAAAAGGAATGGGTTTTGTACCAGAACTACCTTGTCTCAGAAGCATGGACAGAAAAGTACCCATCTAGGGGATTCTGGACTGACCCACAAATTGGGGTATTTGACCCACGAAAATCTTACTGAAGAAGCCAAGAGACAAGGAAAAATGGAGAGCAGAGAAGAGGGGAGACAATTGATTGAGTATGGGAACCATTTTCTGAGTAGAGAGGATGTAGAGGAATAATACCAGTGATCATTTTCTAAAGAGGAGAGCATGTGCATCTCTCTGGTTCTGAAGAGAACTGAAAATCAAATTTTTTCTAGGTATTGGAATTTGTTGGCAGTGTTTTCAGTCCAAGTTGTTAAATGGGTTTGCAGAGAAGATGAGTGACTGAGGAAGCACTCATTGCAGACCCCCTTTCTTGGTGGAGAGAAAACCAATTTGCCAAGTTCCTGTGGGAGGAGGAGAGTGGCGTCCATCCTTGGTTGTTGTTGAACAAAAGGAAGAGTCTCTCTCAGAGCATCATGATCTAGCTAGGGGGTGGCCAATGGTAAATCCGTCCAAGAGTTGTTGTGCCTACGGTTGGGTGGAAAAGGGCACCAATTTTAGTAGTTGCATCAAGATATGGCTTCTAGATAAGTATACTTGGTTAGATCTCTGTAGTGTTTAGATCAGAGAAAATTTGATACTATGTTCTAGAACTGTGTAAGTTTAATTTCTGACAAAAGTGATGAAATTTAAGCAGAATAAAGAGAATGTCTTAGTTGGAGCTCTTCTGATTTAATTTCTTATCTCTTGACTATCTGTGTGCTAAAATGAGGAATCTAGGAGTGGATGTTGCAATTGACTATGCTATATAGTTTAATGCATGCTGGGAATTGATGACTGAACAGTTAAAAATATCTATAACACCTCTGAAAGAAGAGAGAGTTATTTTTATGCATAATAGTTCTCCATTTTAGCATGTACTCAAATCCCCTACCAGAAAAGTAGAAGATATCATATATGTGTGGACTTCAGGAAATAATCCCAATTATGGGAAAACACTAAAAGTCCTTATAAATAATTATCGAGGAAAAATAATTAGGACATAAACATGAAATTGGTCTAAACGAAATTAAAATACAAAAGTTCTCAAAATTCTATTTGGGGCATAAATAAACATTTATATTTAAGTTGTGTTAAATCTCCTAAATTTGGGAAGAATCCCCTTAAATTTTGGTGGGCAATAAATCCTGGTAGAAACACCGAATTTACTGTGAAGGTAAATATTTGTATTAGGACCATTTTCCATAAATTTAGTAAGAGTAGTAAAGCACAGTAATAAGGGATGGAGAAAAATTCCTTGGAATATAAACTTTCATTTAATCTCTTTATAAATCCTGGAAAACTATATTTTTTCCTTTCCTTATTTTTCTGTAAAAGAAAATATTTTTCCTCTAAAGTGTCCAGGTAGAAAAACTGAGTAAAACTATGGAACTATATGTATATATGTTTATATACATATGATTATTATTATTATTATTATTATTTTATTATTCTGAAAATGCAGGTTAAATCCCTAGAGTGTAAAATACTTGAGATCCAAAAGAATATAATTATTATTATCATTTTAATGTCAAACACACCAGGGAATTAAATGGTCACCAAATGATTTATCCTTCTCGTAGTCTTCGAAACTCTGAGAGTTCGGAGCTCCGGGGCTCCGAGGTATTTGGGGTGATGGAACTCACGAACCAAAGTCA
>ML777362.1:1194777-1216043 GCA_009831015.1 Picea engelmannii
CAAAACAAATCATTGTATTTATGTTACGTTGTGATACTAGTGGGTCCCCTACGGAACTCCGGGACTCTAAGTTATATGAGAATGAATAATTGTGTGGAGGAGTTGAAGTTGTGAACCCGAATATCCTTTGCTTCATTATATTATTGAATATTAAATATAACCTTAGATATCGTTTAAACCTAGGTGAGAATTTCGAGAGGTATAATATGATAAATTATATTATATTAATAAACATTAAAATGGTTACACGTGAACAATGTCGACCATTTTTTAATTATTAAATAATGTGGAAAGGTGTAAAAGTGGGGTCACTTCAGAGCTTCGGAACTACAGGGCTCTGGGATATTGGAGTATAAGGAACGTGGTGGAGAGCCGAACGGGATTGACCTGGACATCTCTCTCTCTCTCTCTCTCTCTCTCTCTCTCTCTCTCTCATGTGAAATAATAATATAATATTGGAGAATTTTAAAACCTGGGCGTAATTTTCGAGGAATATAAAATAATATATTATATTATTTTAAGGTTCATTAAATCGATTTCACGTAAATGAATCCAACGCATTTGAATATTAAATGATGTGGTAATGTGTCCCAGTGAGGTCACTTCTGAGTTTCAGGACTCCGAGGCTCTGGGAGATTGGAGTATAAGGAATGTGGTGGAGAGCCGAAGGGAGGTTGACCCAGAGTTCTCTCACTCTCTCCCTTATTTCAAATATTAATAAAATATTGTAGACCTCGTAAACCTGGGCGTAATCTCCAGAACTATTTAATATAATATGCATATATTTTAAATGAGTTTATTGTGGTACCTACACATGGGGAAATACAAACCCTCTTTACCCTTTTTAATTTAATATTTAATGTGAAGTCACATGTAAGAATGGACCCTTCGAGAGTTTAGGGCTCTGTGAGTTCAGAGCTTCGGGACTCCAGGATGTTTGGAGAAGATAGAGTGTAAGGGGAAAATGGCCAAAGGTCGAACCTATTTTTCCTGCTTTCTAATAATATTATTAAACACACCTAATTATATCGTATGGTAATATAATTGTTTCTATTGGCATAAAGGCATAATAGAGGCGGGACCCTCTCTGGAACTTCAGCATTCAGGAGATTTGGGTTCATAAAATCATGATGTAGAATCTTCGTCGAATTCTGGAGGCTTAGGTATTAATGGGAATTGATAATCCTAAGTGCCCCCTTTGATATAAATTAATCTTATTATAATATAATTAAATACAATTATATTATAATATAATTAATAAAAGGATAATTTGTGGTTGAATATAGTAAATCATTTTTCCCAATAAACAAATAAATATGCATATATTTAGATATATATATGTTAAATTACGTGAAAATGCAACATGGAGGAATTGAATTATATACCTTAATTAATATTAATCAACTTAAGTATATTATGTAGAAATTATCCTCATTGTGTTATAATATAATTACTCATAATTATCATATGAGTAATTTATTGAGTTAGTGTTAAACTACTAAGAGGGAAAAGAGAAAGTAAAGACTTCAATAATTACTGGGCCATGGGTATTAGGTTAAGAAAAACATTTATACCCCATCCCTTAAAAAGGTACTTAGGGGTCGGGTGTGTGACAGAGTGGTATCATAGAAGGAAACAACACTTGTCCTGCTTGGGCTCATGAAAGAGTCAATTAAATTTTATTAGAAATATTTTAAAAGGGAGGGCACCCTACTCTACCCTATCTATCAGAGAAAGATTCAAATACTAGGCCTGGATGGGCCGAAGAAAATTCATGAGACTATTTTACCATGGCTAAGAGGAGCATGTTGATAGTGTTTTCTATCGCAAGGATATTACCTGCATATGCTCCTTGAGGAGAAGGATTGCAGATTGAAATTTTGTTGTGAATTAATCAACAAAAATCGAATCATGTTGGATTGCAGCAAAATAATCATATTTCTACCTTGGGGGAATGATAGCCACTCCTACAGGAGTGGGATTATGATGATAGGTGTTAATAGAAAGACTTGGATGTGATTGAACTAAATAGGTTGCAATGTTTCCTACAAATGTGGGCTTATGATGCCTTTGATAATCACAATTGCTGCTTAAATAAGAGATTAGGCCTTGTGAGCATATTTCCCCATGTATAGAAGCCTTATGGAAATATGTGAGGTCAAACTACTTGTATTGTCTTAATTGAAACCTACAATTGGTATAACCCCTTTAGAAAAGTAAAATGGAGCCCTATGGGATGAGAATAACCTTAATGAAAGAATTAAAGTGACATGGGCAAGTACAAGGGCTCATGGATATGCTCAGGGAGTGTACATCATTAATAAATTAAGGGTGTGTCTATGAAAAGAGGTAAGTAAGCATAATATATCTGCACTACGGACATAGGTGAAATGATTGGTGCACAAGGATATGCTAGAATGCATATGGAAAATATTGAACATGCAAAATTAGGCATGTTATAACCTATGGTGGGTTGTAAGGTATGGTCTATTGATGGACCTTTTAAATGAGAATGACCTTATGTCAGCAGAAGTTAACAACAAGAATGCAATGTTGATAATGTTGCGGCATATTACCTTAATAAGATAAGACTGTAAGAATTAATGAGAGACCGATGCAAGGTTTGATTAAGGAGGTGTCAAAACAACTTTGGATGACTAGTGGATCATATTAACATCCATAGGTGGATGGTAGCCATATGGATATGGCTTGGTATATTCAGATAGATATAAGAGGGAGTTTAGGAAAATATTCCCTTGTAGAGATATGTTGAACAAGAATGAATTGAGGCATGAAGAAGAGACTAGAAGTGGTTATCTTACTGCCTTGGGTAATACAATAAATACCCATCTAAATTTTGATTTATGGAAGGTTTTTACAATAGAAAGGGGAAAAGTGGCCCTTGTTGGTTGTTGCCATGTAGAGAGGGAAACGTCGGTATGAATTATGGATGTGAGACTAGTCATATGATTGAATGTAATCTCTCACTAAAGAACATTAATATTAAAACTAAAATATCAATGTGAATGAATGAGGTAAAAAGGTGCAAGCGATGCACCTACATATAGACAAATATATGTATACATTCTTAAAAAAATAATATGACTTCCTAATCAAGTAGGATGTGAGGAAAGATGTGTACTTACCATATCTGAGAAATTCCATGTGTAACATCCCCAACCTTCCAGGTCAGGTCATGCTACTCCATAACACACTCTTACTAATCTTTGAACCAAATTTTAGCATCCCCAGCTTTAAGCCACTGGGCTATGCCATGTGACAATTCTTCATTTTTACTATATATATTTATACAAATTTAATACAGAAATATACATTCTTCTAATGCATATATTCATGTAGAAATAACAGTAAGCCTATACATACAACATACATAGGAAATACTCATAATTATAAAGACATGTACAAATGCACAACATGCAATTGAACACATAATTGATACTTATATTTCTATAGAATACCACCAACTGCGTGCATACCTTTCAAAATCCTCCCAGCCTTAGACCATACTGCTCATAACTCTCAGTAGTGGGTCACCCCCGAGCTGGGACTAAACTCCACTCGGGTAAAGGGATTCCTAGGCTAGGCTGAGACAACAGGAAGTTACACAGTCCACATGAGGGATTTCATTCCAGGATTCCTACTCAAGCTAATAACCTACAAGATCTCATTCCCCACATGCATGTCCCACCCCAGGAAGTGTGCCCCTTCTCTACTCAATAGTCCTTCAGCTATCCCACTTCCCTTCCAGGGCTATAGCAATAGGCCAGACAGGAATTCTCAAAGAACTATATCTGCATTTGGGCTTCCTCAGGAAAAATCACTTCCCAGACAACTCTCCCACCTGGAGAGAGCTTCTCACGGGCTTGACAACCCGCCTCTTCAATCCACAGGCCTGACAACCCACTTATTCTATCCATCTCCTAAGTCAATCAAGTATGGGTTATGACAGCATCAAAGTTTGGGTACGGAACAGGTAATGGAAACAACCACACTCATTCAAGGAATTACATTGACAACAACAACATTCAGGTAAAGCACAGTACGACTCAGGCAAAGTACAGGTGCATTTCTCTTAATAGGATTTTGCACAGAATCACTGTTAAAGGTGCGCGTGAAGCATGGAGAGGTTTGAATGATGGAGTCAATGGGTGCTTGCATGAATGCTTTTCTAAAAGGGGAAGAATGGTTCCCTCCATGAAATGGTTGAGTGTCATGCGTGAATGGGAAAGGTGGAAAAATAGACTAATTTCCCCACATATATTTGCATGTTCCCTGATTGACACATGGCTCTCTAGGAGTTCGCTTCTCTCCACTTGGGATTCATGCTCTTTCCCACAAGAACTTAGGATAAATTAATTATCATCACCATATTATTTAGGAAATAGTATTATAATATTTCCTTAGAGATAAGCCCCCTATATTAGCTCCTTTCCTAGGCTCTTAGCTCTCCCTTTCTCTTCCTAGTGGATTTTAGTCTCCCATACTCTTTTATCATGGTCGGTATACATAAAGAGATGTATTATATTAATGATATGAGTGTTTACATATACAAAAATATGCCCACTGGCCTTTAGCATCTATGCTCTCCGGCCTAATCATCACATAAGCCTTCTGGATTAAAATAAAATGGCTCATGAGCCTAAAAAACACATTCACATTTACAACCCGGAATCGGTCTTGGGGTTTTACATTCCTCCCCCCTTATTTTATGCATTGTCCTCAGGCATTATATATACACATATATAATCAAAAGTTTAAAAACCCTCAAAAAGATGTGGGTATTTTTCCCACATAGCATCCTCGTACTCCCAAGTTGCATCCTCAGGACCGTACTAGGTCCATTGGACCTTTACTAGCTCTATGGATCGATTCCAAAGCTACTTGATCTTCCAGTCCATAATGCACACCAAATGCACCTGAAAAGCGTCTTCTTTCTCCACCTCAATCACATTCCAATGAATAACATGATTAACATCAAGTATATACTTTTTGAGAAATGGCGCATGGAATACATTATGAATAGACATGGATGCAGGAAATGCAATCATATATGCTACAGGCCAAATCCTCTCTAGGATTTCAAATGACCCAAAAAAATGATTTGCCAACTTTGAACAATTTCCCAACTTCAGGGAACTTTTGTTGGCCCTCACTTTCAAGAATACATGATCACCCACTTTAAATTCCCTATGAGTTCTACTCTTATTAGAATAGTTTTTCTTCCTATCTTGAGAAACCTTTAAATTCTATTTTAATTTCAACACCTACTCTTCCATTTCCCTGATTAGTTATGTCCCAACTACTTCTCTATCTGTTGGGTTTTCCCAACTTACAGGTGTATTGCACTTTCTGCCATAAAGTGCCTCAAATGGGCTCAGATTTAGAGATGCTTGGTACCCATTGTTATAAGAAAAATCTACCAAGTCTAGGTAGTCTTCCCATTTTGATGATTTATCCATCACTTACATCCTCAACATATCCTAGATCACTTGATTCACCCTCTCTATTTTCCCATCAGATTATGGATGATAAGTTGTGTTGAGATTCAAATTTGTTCCAAATCCTTTCCAAAATTTCGATGTAAACTTTAGATCTCTGTCAGACACAATTGTTTTGGTACACCATGCAATCAAGCAATTTTATTCATATAAATATCAACAACATTAGTTTCTTTGTGTGTGAGCTTCACTGAAATGAAATGGGAATCTGTGGTAAGCTTGTGCACCACTACCATGATAGAATCATGTTGCTTGTTTTTTCTGGGTAGTTTAGTGATGAAATCCATTGTTAGAACTTCCCATTTCCACTTAGTAATGGGTAATGGTTGTAGCAAACTAGTTGGGTGTTTATTCTCAGCCTTGACCTTTTGGCACTCTAGAAATTTGGAAATATACTCAACAACTTCTCGCTTCACACCTAGCCAACAATATTGGCTCGTGACAGTTGCAATAGTTTTCTGATACCCTAGGTAACCAACATAAGGTACATCATGCATTTCTTTCAATATCATACTCTTCAATTCCTGGGAATTTGTCACATAAATTTTTCCTTTCTACATGAGAACTTCGTCCTCTCCCAACTTGTAATCTTCAACTTTCTACTGCAAAATACCTTGTTGTAATTTTGTTACCATTTCCATGTAATGTAATTCTAATTTTGTAGCCCCCAAGATTTTGTCCTTCAAATCTGATTGGTAAATTCTATTGGTTGTAGCATGAAACTCATGCACTCTCCTACTAAGTGCATCAATTAGCTTGTTCGCTTTCCCTTTGATATGATTTATGTCAAAGTCATACTCACTGAGAAACTCTAATCACCTGCTTTGTCTGGAATTTAGAGTTGGTTGTCCAAATAAATATTTTAGACCATTATGACATGTCGTCAACTCAAACCTTTTTCCCATGAGGTAGTGTCTCCACATATTCAAGGCATGCACTATGGCTACCAATTCCAAATCATGAGTAACATAGTGTCTTTCATGCTCCTTCAACTTCCTTGAATCATAACATATAACATAACCATTCTGATTGAGGACTCCACCAAGTCCTTCTTTACATGTGTATGTACATACAATGAAGTCTTCATTTGGATATGCAATACTTAGTATTGGAGCACTGGTTAATAGATGCTTCAAGTGCTGGAAACTCTTTTCACATTCCACTGTCCACTGAAACTTCACTCCCTTCTTTCACAAGGAAATGATCAGGTGTCTGATCTTTGAGAATTATTCAATAAATATTCTATAGTATCCTGCAAGGCCCATGAATGATCTGACCTTTGTCACATTCTTAGGTGTTTACCATCCTCTAATGGCCTCAATATTTTCTATATCCACTGCTATCCCTTCTTCTGAGATGATATGTCCCAAATAATGGATTTGGTTATGGTAAAATGAGCATTTGCTCAGTTTTGCATACAACTGATGCTCCCTTAATACTTGTAGTACCAACCTCAGGTTTTGTTCATTCTCTTCCTCTGACTTGAAATATATAAGAATGTCATCCAAGAAGATGATGACAAACTTATCCAGGTATTCTCTGAAAACGCCATTCATTAAACACATAAAAATATATGGTGCATTTGATAAGCCAAATGGCACCACTGTGAATTGATAATGGCCATACCTTTTCCAGAAGGTAGTCTCGTTGATGTATTCTTCTTTAATTCTTACTTGATGATAACCTGACCTGAGATCAATCTTGGGGAATATTTTTTCACTCTTCCACTAATCAAAGAGGTCATCGATCCTTGGCAAAGGATACTTATTCTTCACAACTACCTTGTTCAACTGTCTGAATTCCATGCAGAGTCTCAAAGTTCCATCCTTCTTCTTCAAAAACAAATCTGGGGCACCCCAAGGTGACACACTTGGGCGTATATAGCCCTTCTTCAGAAGCTCTTCAAGTGGCATTTGAAACTCCTTCAGTTCGGGTGTACTCATCCTGTAGGGAGTCTTGGATACTGGAGTTGCTCTAGGAATCAGATTTATGGAGAAATCAATGTATCTTTTAGGGGGTAATCCCGGTATTTCTTTAAATACATCCCAAAATCCTTTAGGACTACATGATATTCAATATTTGACACCTTATCTCTAGATGTCTCTTCCATATGAGCTGCAAATAATTGACATCCTTTCCTATAACTTTTCTTCAGTTGCATTGCTAAGATTTCTCTGACAATTATTTCCTTGGGAATTCCCTACACTGTCCTTAGGTTCCCTTCCTTATCTAGGAAAGTAAATGCCTTGTTATGATAGTCTAATACAACATGGTTTTGGTCCAATCAATCCATACCAATTAGACATTCATAGGAACCTAAAGAAAAGATGTTCAAATCTTCCCTGGTGTTCAGTCCATTCATGTCTGCTGAGCATGACTTCACCATCTCATTAAATTTTCTTTTGGCTCTAGTAGCCAGATGCACTAACCAAGATTTTCCATGGTTGCTTCTTGGAAAATGAAATCTTTCCACCATATTAGGATCTATATAACTATGACTAGCTCCTAAATAAATTAAAAGAACAATGGTTTGGTTGTTGATCATACCTTCTACTTCATTCATATGTGATTGAAACTTTGCTTGCTTGTTGTCTAGTGCTGCATAGATCCTTGGTACACTTCTTCTCATGTCCTCCATTGTTTCATCTTGTTGTACATTATGAAAAGTTATCGATTTTTCACCTCTCTGAGGATAATCCCTATACATATGATATCCTTTACAACCCCAACATTGAATAGGTGGTTGCCTTGGCCTTTTCCCCCCTATCTCAATTGTTATGGGTTCTCTAAAAGTTGGTTGTCCCTAAGGATTGTTTCTGAAGAATGGTGGCTTAGTCCCCTTATTCCTTTGTTTCATTTTATATTTCTTCTTGTATTCCCAAGTTTTTTGAAAAGTTGTCCTTGCTTTATGCTGATCATATAGGCATTTATCTCTTTGTATGGTTTACTTAAATGTTTTGGGATCATCATATTGTATCTTGTTACTAATGAATGGTGGTAGCCCACTCAAATACCTCTGGATTAGAACAGTGTCATCCTTGATGAACGAAACATACTTTAACAACTCCAAAAACCTTCTTTCATATTCATCAATGGTCATACTCCCAAGATTGAGTTCAAAGAAATCCTTCATTTTCTTGTCATAGTATCTCTTAGTCAAGTATTTTTTTTCAAAATACGTCTTGAATTCCTTCCAAGTAACATTTTTCTCCTTAATGTGTTGCACCTTCACAAGTTGATCTCACCACATGTATGCTTTTTCTTTGATCAGGAGATAACAATTCTTCCTTCTGCATGTGAGGAGTAATTATGTAATTGAAATTACTTTCTCATTCCCAACATCCATGTCTCGGCATCTTCATCCTTCTTATGCTCACCATAAAATGTAGGAGGTTTGATTTTGTTCATTTCTCCTTGTAGTTCATCCACCCTGTTACAGGTGAATCCTCCTGCGAACAAGCATATTCCCTCTTGGTCTCTAGACTCCTAAGGCCAAGACAGAAAAGTGCTTAGCATGGACACTGACATCCTTTTTAGATCTAATTAAGATAATATATGAAGACAAAGAAGAATGATGTGTACCTTGATAATGACGTTTGTCCTCGCAAAGTCCAATCTGAGCTCCACTCCTGAGCTCCTCGATAGGTCCTGTAGAAAAAACAAAGATACAACGGGATTTCTATTCTATTGAGATTAGCTCAAATATAGATCTATCTACTGAAGACAAGTTCATGTGAAACAAACCTAAACTTGAAAGAAACGGGCCAAGCATGTATATGTATTAATGAGAACAAACGAAGAGTACTTACAATCCTTTGATGAAGGTGCAACAACTTCTTCCAGCTCTCCTTGTCCAACCCCATTGCTCAAGTAATCTACACTGATTATGCTCCCATGACATCTCACTTATGGAACCATAAGTTTGGTGTAATTCTCAATCTCCATCTCCTCCTCTCCCATGGAAATCCCTCATTATATAGGATTTGGAGGCTTAACCACCACAGAGAGGATCTCTCATAAGATCCACTAAGAAAGGGATCTCTAAGATATTTAGGGAGAAAATATATCTTAAGGATTTTGGGGAGGAAATATCTCTCAAGGATTTTAAGGAGAAAATATTTCAACCATCTATGAGATCCTCCACCTTCCCTAAAAAATACGAAACCAAATGTGAGGTGGATTCTCACACTTAATTAATTTCTTTTTCATGAATATTAATAATAATTCATGTGCACTTGGTTCTCACACTTAATCAATTTATTTTCCATGAATATTAATAATAATTCATGTGTACTTGGTATTTTGGCCTTCATGTAATATATCCCTCCTCCATATTGACTAGGGATTGTGACATAGGTTATTCCATGGTGTCAAGGTGTATGAGACACTTATACGACACTTTACGACACTCAGGGTGAGGTACCTAGGTGTGAAAATTTCATTTGTAATACACCCCAGCCCTCTTCTTATGCTTCTTGACAAGGGATGGACTTGAGCTACTAGTTTCTCTCCTATTGGAATGCCTCGAGGAGTGATGGTGATGTTTGCTAACACTTCTTGTTCTTCTTTTCTCATCTGGAGACCTGTGACTTCCTAATTTTCTTAAGCCACTCTCCTTATCCAATTTATTTTCTATTATGTTCAATCTCTACATTAAATTCATGTTGAATTCCTCATGTTGCTCCTTGGCTTTCATAATCCTTTCATTATCAGCTTTATGGATTTGGACATCCTTTCTCAAATTTTTAATTATCTCCACCAAGTTCATGCTTTCTTCCTTTCCTTCACCATGTCCAATTGAGTTTGCATTTTCAATACCAATATGGACATCCATCCCCCTGATATCAGCTTCTTGGATGTAAGCCCCTTATGTCTCTTCCATCCCTCTGCACTCTGTCTTGATCCTGATCTGATCTAGTTGTTAAATCTGCAAAATGTGCAACCACCAAAACTTTGTCAGGCTAACCGACTCAACAATTTTCATGAAAATATGAACCATTCTTGTTCAATAATATATTAGACATCTCCCTTTTGATTTTCTAAGAAATTGACTATTCAACTCAATTTTTTGGGTGAATAATTGTATTCTACTATCCAATATCTTTCCAGTGACTTCTCCCTTTCTTAATTATGAGTCTTGAACAGAAAGTTATGGATATTTGAACAATTGTGCTTCCTAGGAGGTAATCCTTGTACAATTGTTCTTCTTCTTCAGAGCCGAATTGGCTCTTGGATCTGTGTTGGATCTTCTCTTCAGGTTTACAGGCCTTCTTTACTTCTTTAGGTGTAGGTCTGTACCAATCAATACTCCACAGACTCCTTCTTTTAGCCCCTTTTCTATCCGTGAAAACAATAATTCGACACTAGCTCTCTTTTATTTCGACCAAAGCCTCATATGACCAAGGGCTATGTCCAAGTGCTTATCTCATATGCGCTTTGCGCTTATCTGGAGATTTGGGACTTCAAGGATCTGAAACTTTGGGATTTGGAGGATCTTACTACCTCACACCTTATTTCTCCTGAACGTCGAACTGACGAACTCTTGCATGATACATCTTCGGGGATTCAGGGATCCGCTACTTCGGAACTTCGGGATTTCAGAACTTTAGGATTTGTAAGTTCCACCTACTCCACACATCATTCCCTCCGAACATCAAACTAGAAAATTCTCAAGGAAGCTCTCCAGAGCTTCGTGCTTCGTAGGTTAATGCATCAATATACATTCCCCCGAATGCCAAATTTTCAAATTCTCGAGCTGTCACTTTGGTGTTTCATTACTATAGCAATCCCCTGCTTCAGGCTTCAGAGGTTTTACCTTCATCATACTACGTTTCCTCCGAACTGGCAAACACCCAGAGTCTCATCAGCAACCACGCACCAGGGAGGTTTTCTATGTGGCAGAAATGTAGAGATGACATGTGGCTCAATCTGATGGGTGACACATGTCAAGTCCTAACTGACACGAATGGTATTTGAAAATCATGAAACACGATGACACATGGAAAGCATCAATGTTTCCATGTCACCCTAGGTGACGTCAATAGGCCATGTCACTTCCGTTCTTCATGACTTCATAACTTTGGGCTTCAAAAGTTTTCACACCCACATACTTGATGACTTTCGAAGGTTGAAATTATGAACAGTTGTCCCCCAGAGTTTCAGGACTTCAGGGCTCTGGGACTTCAGAAAACTTCTCATATGCACACTCCTAAACTCACGATCATCGAGCTTTTGAACTCTCAATCAGGTCCATGTCACTCCAGCTGATGTCATCATGTCACGTCACTCTAGCACTCCAAGAATTCAGAGAATTCCATGCCAAAGCATGTCAAAACACCCAAACGTCAAACTTCTGAACATGTGTGCTCTGAAGCTTCGGCCCGCATGGATGATTTTAGGGGCTAAATTTCGCTCATGGGCTAATTTTCCATGGTTTTTCCAAAAATGAGATTCACTATTTTAAAAATGATTCGCCCAAATTATATAGGATAAAATTATTTTACCTTTAAAATCGCCAAACGTTTATAAGAAGGATATAAAATACTTAGAAATTTGAATATTTTTACAAAAATATCACCAAACATTTATAGTTGACATATGAAGGATTAGTAAGATTCGCCAAGGTTTCTACATTTTAAAATAAATTTCCATCCTTAAAATCATCCCTAGCTTCGGGACTTCGGAGCTCTAGGACTTCGGAGCTCCAGGACTTCAGAGGATTTTGTTGTTGAACACCAAACCACCCTTGAACTATCGAACGTAAAAATTTCAAACACTGGCTAATCTACAGACACGTGTCTCCGATTAATGGATGGCCCGGATTAGTTCCGGACTTTGGAAATTTAAAGAAACCCCACTCCGCGCAACCACAAACAGATTTCCCCGAACGTCGAACTGTCGAACCACTTGGGGAATCCAACAATATTCCTTCTCCCAAATGATCTACGGTGTATATCCACTGCGGGACTTTGAAGCTTCGGGGGATTTTCCTCCTTTTGTCAAAATCTTAAATTTTTTTGAAGAAACGAAGTCTGAAGGACTTGAAGGTCAACCTTCATGATCCTTTCCAAGATCTAACAGTTGTGAAGGATCGTCCTTCTCCTGAACAGATATGATGGTCCAAATCTAAACTTTGTAGCCCCAAAACCACTGTTACTATGGTTTCTTTCCTTTGCTAGATTTCTCAAACTGCTAGACCTCATGAGCTTTCAAACATAGCTAATGTGCTTTCTCAACACCCTCTTGGCACTCATGGATGCTATGAAACACAAATTTCTCCATTTCGACAACAATTCATTTTGAAACTTTTTCTTCAATTTCCACATATAAGGCCCATCCAAGATCAGTGTTGAAAACCAGAGCTATGATACCAATTTGTAACATCCCCAACCTTCCAGGCCAAGCCATGCTACTCCATAACACACTCTTACTAAGCTATGAACCAAATTGTAATGTCCGTAGCTTTAAGTCGTTGGGCTATACCATGTAACAATTCTTCATTTTTACTATATATATTTATACAAATTTAATACAGAAAGATACATTATGCTAATGCATAGATTCATGCAGAAATAGAAGTAAGCCTATACATACAACATACATAGGCAATACTCATAATTATAAAGACATGTACAAATGAAAAACATGCAGTTGAACACATAATTGATACTTATATTTTTATAGAAGATCACCAACTGCATGCATACCTTCCATGATCCTCCCAACCTTAGACCACGCTTCTCATCACTCTCAGCAGTGGGTCACCCCCGAGCTAGGACTAAACTCCACCCGGGTAAAGGGATTCCTAGGCTAGGTTGAGACAATAGGAAGTTACACAGTCCATAGGAAGGATTTCGTTCCAAGATGCCTACTCAAACTAACAACCTACAACCTCTCATTTCCCACATGCATGTCCCACCCCAGGAAGTGTGCCGCTTCTCTGCTCAACAGTCCTTTAGCTACCCCACTTCCCTTCTAGGGATTCAACAACAGGCCAGACAAGAATTCTCAAAGCACTATAGCTGCAGTTGGGCTTCCTAAGGAAAAATCACTTCCCCAGCCAACTCTCTCACCTGGAGAGAGTTGCTCACGAGCCTGACAACCCACCTCTTCAATCCATAGGCCTGAAAAAATGCTTCTTTTGTCCATCTCCTAAGTCAATCTACTATGGGTGATGGAAAAAACAAATTTCAGGTACATAATAGGTAATGGAAACAACCACACTCAGTCAAGGAATTGTGTTGACAACAACATCATTTAGGTAAAGCACAGTACGACTCAGGAAAAGTACAAGTGCATTTTTCTTAATAGGAATTTTCACAGATCACTACTGAAGGTGTGCATGAGGCATGGAGAGGTTCGACTGATGGAGTCAATGGGTGCATGTGTGAGTCATTTTTTGAAAGGGAAAGAATGGTTCCCTCCGTGAAGTGGAAGAGTGTCCGGCGTGAATGGGAAAGGTGGGAAAACAAACTAATTCCCCCACATATATTTGCATGCGCCCTGATTGACACGTGGTTGTCCAGGAGTTCACTTCTTTCCACTTGGGATTCATGCTCTTTCCCACAAGAACTTAGGATAAATTAATTATCCTCACCATAGTCTTTAGGAAATAGTATTATAATATTTCCTTAGAGATAAGCCCCCTAGCTGAGCCCCTTTCCTAGGCTCTTAGCTTTCCCTTTCCCTTCCTATTGGAGTTTAGTCCCCCATACTCTTTTATCATGGTTGGTATACACACAACGATGTATTATATTAATGATATGAGTGTTTACATATACAAAAATAGGCCCAGTAGCCTTTAGCATCTAGGCTCTCTGGCCTAATCATCACATATGCCTTCTGGCTTAAATAAACTGGCTCACTATCCTACAAAATATATTCACATTTACAACTCGGGCTCAGTCTTGGGGTGTTACACCATGGATGTAGGGTTAAACCTATGTTGGAGGGTCTGATTATATCAATGAAATAATAATTTGAGGAGGATGTGTCCCATTTCTTTGGGAAAAGCTAGAATAGTTGGTTGAAAGAATAAATAAGCAGGGAGGCCCTGTTGTCATGATAAAAGGCGACATGATTATGCATGTCAGGATTTCATGAGAATGATTGTGTAAAATCATGAATTAAATGATTTTTAAGTAAATATGCATGTGATATGTAAAGTACACATATGGTAAACACGCATAGGCTTATGATGATGCATGTGGTTAAGTGAATTATGAATGTAACTTAACATAACAATGAATATGTGTGGATGAAAAATATAGATGCATAATAAATATGCATGCTTATATCCCATATGGAATTTTCAGTAGACCTCCGAAATAATGAAGTTACAGCCACTCTAAATAATGATGGGTGTGCAACGAAAGAGTTGCATGCTGAAGGAGTTCCTTGTAGAGGAATTGTGTAAAGACTTTGTCAGGAGAACAAAGTCACAAACTTAATGACTATTGAGAATTGGGCAGTGGGACTTAATCATATCCATATAAGAATCATGGATTACATTATAAGACATAATGCATGAATGGAAGACTAACAAATGAATGTTGACTATTCTGATGTTTAAATAGTAATGTGCAGAATGCACATGTTCATAATTCATTGTGAACAAAAATATTTATGTTGTAGCATATTGAATTTTCTAAGAAGCTTAAGGTGAAACTAACCAAGACTACTCAAGGAAAAGAGAAGAAATATACCAACAGGAAGTAGATTTCATAAGCAAAGAAGAAGAAAAGGAGGAATAGGTTTGCCAATTTAAAATTATGAAATTCTTAACAGAGTTGTAATCCTTAAAAGAACAGTTGTGGGAACAAGTACAATTGGTGAAAGAAAAATGAAAAAACAAGTATAAATTTGGTTAAATCCGTGAATGTGTAAACGCGGTGAGGCATTGGGAATAGCTCGGTTAAGCTTAAAAGTCTAGACTGTGTAGAAGGATTTGGAAAGAGGGAAGAGTCCCTTAAATCCTTTTGCTTGTTGTGTATTGTGTTTCTCTAGGATGATGGGATGATATGTTGTGGTGTGTGAGTGTTTTAGCATGAGAATGGTGATAAATGTGTGATTGTAGAGACAACTAGAGACTCGATTATGGTCGCACTCATGAAAACATTGAGGGTAATGTGATACAATGCATAAATATATGTTGGGGCATATCTAAAAATGCTTTACTGATTTAGATACATATATTTCAGTTAACATGATGACTGACATGATTTGGAATGTGATGATGCATTTTTTGTGTAGGAAATGATTGGAGTTGTTGGGAAAGGATAGCTACCAATGATAACCTCTGGTAAAGGATAAATGAAAGAAGTTTGTTGTTGAAATATTTTTGAAGGGACTTTGGGAGCCCCATGGAGCACTACTGATGAGGTGAAAAAAATCAGAAAAAGGGTGCTAGCAGCCAAAACATGTATAAAAATGTTCATGCCTACATGACATAAGTTATGAATGGATTTGGTAAGAATCTCCTATGAAATATTTTAATTTATTGTTGATATGCAAATAATTTTGAATGGCTATTGTATTCCATTGCTACCCAAGCGGGGTAAGATTCAGGAAAGAAGAATCTAAATAATAAAGAGAGGACATCTATGCCAGTTAAGGATGATTAAGAATCCTTGTTAGAAAATTCATGAATCAATAGTGCCATGAGTACATTGACCAATCAAGAATGTTTGGGGAAAAAGTACTCATAGGAAACACATTGAATTGAATGCATTGAGGAAATGCATGCTTGCATAAGAGGGTAGACAATAGACTTCCCAATAAGGAAGAAGGACCTTCTAATACTCCACTTGAACTGTAAGGGTGTTAAAGAAAGGAAGTGGGTGGCCATGAGTATTGGCACCACTTGCTACCAGTAAGGAGAGAAGTGTTTAGATGCAACCATATGAGACTTAGGTTACATTTTATAATATGTTAAACTAAGGACATGATCAGTTTGTAGCAGAAAGCACAATTATGCTAAAATAATGAACAAGAATGAATAATCCATATGGTGAATAGGTTGGTTGATATCCAACATACCATGGTAAATTGCTTGTCATAAAGTGTGAATAACTTAAAATCAATGCAAGGGTGCATTGGGTAGGAATGTGGCCATGAACATTGACACATTGATTAAATTCATTTAATATTTGAATTGTATTTTGAAAAATTTGGTATGTTGAAATGTTGCATGTGTAAATAATGATTTTTCCTTTTCCTTTGTATCATTAAATAGAGGAAAATGATTTGACTTTTAATATGCATAGTTTGGAAGATATAATGTGCTTGATAACTAACAACTTGTTTGTCTATGTGAAGATGGAGTTGCAGGAAGAAGGGTCTTGGATATGGCAGCATAAGTAAATCCCATAAGGAAGAACAACGCTTGTTGATCCAAACTATTATGAGAAGAAATATCTCATACTTGTGAATCTAGTTCCTGTGTGGAACAGATCTAAAAATAAAAATGTGGAATTTGGAAATCTGTGGATGACAGATTTGAAAGAAATTATAAATTTGGATTGATGATAACACCTCATCGTTATTGTATGTATGTGACACAGGTGAGATGAAATATATTTCCAAGAGGGACAAATGATGGTTGTCATGTTGGAAAATCATAGAGAAAGGTTATTGTTGTGACATGAGAACCCTATGATAAAACATTATCACCATAGAAAATGGTGTGTTGTAGTAACACAGGTCGGAGGGACACCTCGACAGATCACGTCAAAGGGACGCCTCGACTGTAAGACTCAGTAAAGTCTCGAAAACTCTTCTTGTGCGAGAAATCCTTGACAAGGCAAGATGGATCACCCGAGGGACTGTATAACAGAGAAGGGGATGCCTGAGCTTGGGCCTAGAGGGCGAGTGACCGCAAGGAAGAGGAGACTTCAATAATCCTTGTGAACTATTGGTTGGGATCATGCACACAATGTGTATGTGAAGGAAACAATGGACCAAGTTAGTAAGATAGTCAACTGGATGTGGATCCATAAAATTGCACAAATAAGTATTGTGCTAATATGGAAATTCCTCTTGCGTTTTAAACAACAATAAAATATTTTTGCATGAAATTGTGATCAATATGCTTGTTGTTTGAAATCATTATAGGCATGTGACAAAGGCCAAGAGTCTCGGAAAATACCAAGATGATTAAATGGAAATGTCGCTAAAGCAATTGAATCCCGAGGCATGAATGGTGTTGTTGAGATACAAAGAACACCGAGGATGGTGTTCCTTTAAGGGGGAGGGGATTGTAATACCCCTGTTTCCCCCAACTTGTAAATGTAACTATATTTTGCTAAAAGGGTAGCGTAAATATTTATGCTACTAATGTAAAAAGGAAAGTTTTGCATAACTGTTGAAGGGGTTGCCAAGGTATATCATGATGCATGAGAGGGAATCAATGGGGAAATTTCCCTTGCCAATTTAATAATCAAGAAAAAATCCATATTGCCCATTTTTCTAGAATTGTGGTTAATGGAGGGAGTAGGTAGATGAACCATCAACTTCCCACATTTATAAAAAGGAATGGGTTTTGTACTAGAACTACCTGGTCTCACAAGCATGGGAAGAAAAGTACCCATCTAGGGGATTCTGGACTGACCCATGAATTGGGGGATTTGACCTGTGGAAATCTTACCGAATAAACCAAGAGACAAGGAAAAATGGAGAGAAAAGAAGAGGGGCGAAAGTTTATTTAGTCTGGGAGCCATTTTATGAGTAGAGAGGATCTAGAGGAATGATTCTCGTGACCATTTTCTGAAGAGGAGAGCATGTGCAGCTCTCCAGTTCTAAAGAGAACTGAAAATAAATTTGTTCTAGGTACAGGAATTTGCTGGTAGCATTTTCAGTCCAAGATGATAAACGGGGTTACAAAGAATATGAGTGACTGAGGAAGAACTCATTGTAGACCCTCTTTCTTGGTAGAGAGAAAACATATCTGCCAAGTTCCTGTGGGAGAAGGAGAATGGCCTCCGTCCTTGGTTGTTGTTGAACCGAAGGAAGAGTCTCTCTCGGATCATCATGATCTAGTTATAGGGTGGCCAATGATAAATCCGTGCAAGAGTTGTTGTGCCTATGGTTGGGTGGAAAAGGGCACCCCTTTCAGCAGTTTCATCACTATATAGTTTCTAGATAAGTATACTTGGTTATATCTTTATAGTGTTTAGATCAGAGAAAATTTTAAACTATGTTCTAGAACTGTGTAAGTTTAATTTCTAAAAAAAGTGACTTGAGAAATTTAAGTAGAATAAAGAGAATGTCTTAGTTGAAGCTCTTATGATTTAATTTCTTATCTCTTGACTGTCTGTGTGATAAAATCGGGATTATGGGAATGGATGTTTTGGTTGACGGTGTTGTACAGTTTAATGCATGCTGGGAATTGATGACTGAACAGTTAAAAATATCTATAACACTTCTTAAAGAAGAGAGAGTTATTTTTCTGCATAATAGTGCTCCATTTTAGTATGTCCTCAAATCTTGTGCCATAAAAGTAGAAGATATCATATCCGTGTGGACTTTAGGAAATAATCCCAATTATGGGAAAACATTAAAAGTCCTTATAAATAATTATCGAGGAAAAATAATTAGGACATAAACATGAAATTGGTCTATATGAAATTAAATAAAATTTCTCAAAATTCTATTTAGGGCATAAATAAACATTTATATTCAAGTTGTGTTAAATCTCCTAAATTTGGGAAGAATCCCCTTAAATTTTGGTGGGCAGTAAATCCTGGTAGAAACACCTAATTTACTGTGGAGGTAAATCTTTGTATTATGACCATTTTCCATAAATTTAGTAAGAGTAGTAAAGAACAGTAATAAGGGATGGAGAAAATTTCCTTAGAATATAAACTTTCATTTAATCTCTTTATAAAGCCTGGAAAACTATATGTTTTCTTTTCCTTATTTTTCTGTAAAAGAAAATAATTTTCCTTTAAAGCGTCCAGGTAGAAAAACTGAGTAAAACTATGGAAATATATGTATATATGTTTATATACATATGATTATGATTATGATTATTATTATTAGTATTAGTATTAATATTAGTATTAGTATTAGTATTAGTATTAGTATTAGTATTAGTAATATTATTTTATTATTCTAAAAATGCAGGTTAAAGCCCCTGGAGCATTAAATACCCAAGACCCAAAAGAATATAATTATTATTATCATTTTAATGTCAAACACACCAAGGAATTAAATGGTGACCAAATGCTTTAGCCTTCTCGCAGTGTTCGAAACTCTGGGAGTTCAGAGCTCCGGGGCTCCGGGGTAGTTGGGGTGATGGAACTCACGAACCAAATTCACTAAAGACCTGAATCTTATCTTCTCTGTGCAAGTTTGCAAAAGATAAGAAATATAATTAATTTCATTGTATGGTAATTAAAATGATCCATTAACGCAAATTAATATAATACACCTTTATTACAACTTATATATATAATATTATAAGTCAAAACAAATCATTTTATTTATGTTACATTGTAAGACCAGTGGGTCCCCTCCAGAACTCCGGAACTCCAGGTTATATGAGAATGAAGAATAGCATGGAGGAGCCGAAGGTGTGGACCCGAATATCCTTTCTTTCATTATATTATTGAATATTAAATATAACCTTAGATATCATTTAAACCTGGGTGAGAATTTCGAGAGGTATAATATAATATATTGTATTATATTAATATTCATTAAAATGGTTACACGTGAACGACGCCAACCATTTTTAAATTATTAAATAATGTGGAAAGGTGTATAAGTGGGGTCACTTCGGAGCATCGGGACTTCGGGGCTCCGGGAGATTGGAGTATAAGGAACATGGTGGAGAGTCAAACAGGATTGACCTGGATAACTCTCTCTCTCTCTCTCTCTCTCTCTCTCTCTCTCATGTCAAATAATAATATAATATTGGAGAATTTTAAAACCTGGGCGTAATTTTCGAGGAATATAAAATAATATATTATATTATTTTAAGGTTCAGTAAATTGATTTCATGTAAATGAAGCCAACTCCTTTGAATATTAAATTATGCGGTAATGTGTGCCAGTGGGGTCACCTCAGAGCTTCGGGACTTCGGGGCTTCGAGAGATTGGAGTATAATGAATGTGGTGGAGAGTCAAAGGGGGCTGACCCGGAGTTCTCTTCCTCTCTCCTTTATTTCAAATATTAATAAAATATTGGAGACCTTGTAAGCATAGGCACACTCTCCACAACTATGTAATATAATATACATATATTTTAAATGAGTTTATTGTTGTACCTACACGTGGGGAAGTACAAACCCTCTTTACCCTTTTTAATTTAATACTTAATGCAAAGTCATGTGTAATCGTGGACCCTTCGAGAGTTCATGGTTCGAAGAGTTCGGAGCTTCGGGACTCCGGGATGTTTGGAGAAGATATAGTGTAAGGGAAAAAAGGCCAAAGGCCAAACCTATTTTTCCCTCTTTCCAATAATATTATTAAACACACGTAATTATATTGTATTGTAATATAATTGTTTGTATAGACATAAAGGCGTAATAGAGGTGGAACCCTCTTCAGAACTCCGACATTCGAGATAGTTTGGCTCATAAAATCCTGATGTGGAATCTTCATCAAATTCTGGAGGCTTAGGTATTAATGGGAATTGATAATCCTAAGTGCCCCCTTTGATATAAATTAATCATATTATAATATAATTAAATACAATTATATTATAATATAATTAATAAAAGGATAATTTGTGGTTGAATATAGTTAA
>ML777362.1:1233895-1287611 GCA_009831015.1 Picea engelmannii
TCCGCTACCTCCAAAGATGAAGTAAGATGGACAGAATTTGCAGTTTCCTGCAAACAGTCCCATTTTCACATTTTCGGCCGAAATATTCTTTCGGCCGAAACCTAGTTTTTAACGGAATCCGTTAAAAAATAAACATTTCGGCCGAAAAGTATTTCGACCGAAATATTCTTACCGCGGGAAAATAATTCATTCAAAAAACATTGTACACGAATTTTGACGGCACCGTTAAATTTGACGTGAAAATTTTCGACCGAATAATATTTCGGCCGAAAGTAATATTTGTTCGGTCGAAAAATTGCCGCTAGAAATTTTGGAGACCCGATTGTCACGAAAGTGTTACCCAGCTTCATGATTTTACCCTCATATAAAAATAGGTCTTGGGGAGTCATTTAGAGACATGAACAAGAGAATAAGAAAACTATGCCAAAATCTCTTCCCTTTCATTGCCCAAGATTTGCATCTTGCTCTAAGTTTTAGCCTCAACTTTCCCCTCCAGCCATTCTTCCTATGCAACTGTTCCTCCTTCCCTTGATGGTAATTTGGTTGTGAGAATATAATGTGGGATTGATGCACTTAGAGCCACGACAAAGGAGCCTGGACTTGGTTCATAGAGTGGTTGCAAGAAAAGATTGTAACCTTTTTATCTTGAATTTGAATAAAAGAGATTATCTTTGTCCCAAAACCCTATGTTTACATGTTCTTGTTAATTTGAACACTTATATCTATATTTAGAATTTTAAAGTGATCATTAGAGATTGTATATGTTGTTTCATTGTATTCTTAACCCTTTGGAAGTCATCTTTGGGAGGATATTTGTGATCTAGGAGGCAACAACAAGCGAAAGAGGTCTACATCAACCATAAGGATTGAAGGTACACTCACTAACCCTCTCTTCCTTCTTTCTCTTATCACTTAGTCTAGATGGTTTTGGGGTAGATTAAAGGTGTATTAGTATTTTAAGGGATTTATCGCTATGCCTATTCCTTAGACCCAGTTTAGGGCACATGTCTTTTATAACCCTAAATTGCACCATACATGCATACATGGCATCAAGCTCTCTTATTTTCCATTTTTTCCAAGCCATCACTGAGTAACTCTTCTTAAAAACATTATTTTTGAAGATGTACACACCCTGCACTATTACTTCCCACATACACATGCTTGTTGCACCACTACAACTCGCGTACGTATGCTAGTTGCACCATTACAACTCGCGTATACTCACAAAAGTTGTAAAAAATAAAAATTTGCAAGGAATTCATTGAGATTACGGGCTATTAGGTAGTTTCCCAATTGTCCCACCGCCTATATCCCTTCACCCAACCGAATAACCATCCTTTTCTCATATAAAAGGAGGTGTTGGGGTATCATTCCAAATATAAGAATAAGAATAGTGAAACTCTACCCATTTCACTTTCCCCCCTTGCCCCAAGAATTTGCAGCCACATTGTGATTTTTGAGCCAGAATTCCCTATTCTTTCCTTTTTCCTCATTCATAAGCTTATGCCATTTCCCTAGAGAGAATTGTGAGAGGAGAAAGATACGTGGAAGTGTAGTTGGAGCTTGGTGAAGAGGAGCCTGGACCAGGTTCGAGGAGTAGTCACCGATCTCATTGTAAGTAACTTTGTGAGATTAATAAAAAGGAATACTTTTTCTGTCCCATATATGATGTGTTCAATCTTTATGTTTGATTTATATTTGATTATGACATCTAACTCATTAATTCATATATAAGATGCATGTTCGTAGTTCTTTGTTTGTCTGTTTATGAATACAGGTCGGCCTTGGGATGATATTTGTAGTCGAGGAACAACTGAACACGAAAGGATCGACACCAGACATGGAGTTTAAGGTAGAGTTATTAGATATTTTTACCTTGTGTTTTATGCATGAATGTGGGGTGTATTTGGGGTAGTTGTTAAAGAGTAGGATACTTTAGACGGTTATCTCTACCTACATGTTGAACCCTAGTGTAGTCCATAGGGGGGTTTTCCCACTATAGCAATGTATTACCTCTTTCAACAACCATTGGCTTCCATTCATTTTCTTTTGTGTACCTTTCCCATTCCAACAATTTTGCATGGTGAATCATCACCCAAATGAACCTGTCCAAAATCAACTTGAACATAATATTGAAAATGTTTCCTATGGGGTGTGGCATGAAATGAAGCCCATGAATCCACTACCCAAGACTCAGAAATATTATCTACAGAAATAATCAAAGCATCTTGTAACACATCATCTGTTACATTTTCTTTTAGATTTTTCTCCTATTGTCCATCTCTTTGTTTCTTTGGATCTCTGCAATATTTCTTTAGATGTCCGTTCTTCCCACAATTCCAACATTCTATTTTTCCTAGTCTGGATTTGGATCTTCCCTTCCTAGAATTTTCGCGGTTCCCTGAACCCTTTCCTCTATCCTTTTGTCTTCCCCTTTTCTCCAGGGTCAACGCATTACCCAATGTCTCACATGTTCTTTTCCATCGCATTTCCTCACTAAGGATAACACCAACAACATCATCAAATTTTAGAATGCTTGAACCAAAGACATATTTACTTACAACCATGACCAAGCCATTCCATATTTCTAGCAATGAGCACAAGATTAGAAGAGCCCTAACCTCATCATCAAAGTCCAATTTTACAGAGATTAGCTTATTAGTAACAATATTAAATTCATTTAATTGATAAGTAACAAACCCACCTTCTAACATCTTCATATTAAATAATCGCTTCATTAGAAATACCTTATTTGAGTCCGATGTTTTTTCATATAGTTTATCCAATTCCTCCATCATATCCTTCATTGTATTTTCTTTATAAATATTGAAAGCCACAAATGATTCTAGGAATAGTCATTTCGCTCCTAGTTCCTTTCTGTCAAGAACCTCCCATTCTTTGTCCTTCATGGCCGTTGGCTTCTTTTTTTTTCTACCCAATGGTAGGAATAGATCCTTCTCATATAAATAATCTTCCATTTTCATCTCCCATAGCTGGTAGTTTTGGGCGTTAAAATTTTCAACCTTAAAATTTATCTCTTCTGCCATTGCTCCCACTCGAACCAAGAAACCCTCTTTTCTTGTGAGTTACCTTTCGCTCTGATACTAGTTGTTAGAAAAACAGGATCACGAAGCAATAAAATAAAACAAATGTGGAAATAAAACATAGAATATACACAATGCAATAAAGACACAGATATATGTGGTTCACCTAGTGTGGGATATGTCCACCAAAGAAATTACCAAGTCCTTCTTTTTTATTATCCAACAAAATGAAGGGATACAACATACAACTCAATCATTGTAACTTCCTCTTCTTTCTCTCATAGTCTCCTCTCTCAGAATACAATATTCACACACATACACAGTTGAAATAAAATTCCCTCATGAAAAGAGGGTTTCCATGTAGGGAAAAAAAACCCTAACATAACTTCTACCGTCAGATATGTGACCTTATAATGAACGGTCCAAATTGAATACGAAATTACAATATTTTTTAAGGAAAAATTTCCCAAACTTTTTCTTTGGGGGTGCTTCCCCTGAATCCAACACCAGGGGAGGGACAAAAACTTGTCGCACCCCCCCCCTGGACCCCCATGGTGACAGTTGTGTGGGGGGAATCCCCCCCACACCCCCATCAGGGAATTGGGTCCAAGCACGACTGAAACAAAACTCTGAATCAGGAATATAATCAATATCCACAACCAACATTTACAAGACACATTATGTCATGTTCAAAAGTGTTTCTATACTCCTTAGAAACTCCTCTTCCTCTTCCCTCATTTCTATTCAAAATTTTCATTTCCCTATGCTTATGCTCCATTACTTCATTCCTTGGTCACCATAAAGTATAAGGATTAATGAACCTAGTCATATCAAGAGCATGAGATTATTGTAAATGCATATAAGGAGCCATATCATCTCCTAAATAATAAGAACATAACCAAATCCACTCACTGGAAAGGTTGCTAGTCCTGCAATGGCAATGGATCAAAATGTTTATCATGAATGAAATGATACCACCATTATGAAAGACATAATACTATGAATTTAATATAATTTGGCATACCTTTCCTAATATGCATATTTATCATCCCCTATACACACTTGTAGTTGCAACATGTGGAATTATCTATAACATGTTCACATCCTAGTTGGAATACTAAGAGGAGGGGTGAATCAATATTATGAAATTTTTACTACTTTTAACCAGAATATGTAAGCATCAGTTCATCAATAGTTTATAAAATGTGATTTCATTCAAGATATTATGAGCAATGTCATTCAACAACACATAACCATAGATGGACAGTACAAAGGAATTTTACGTGGAAACCCAAATGGGAGAAAACCACATAATGCTTTCTTATATATATCAAATATTACATTCATAGGAAGCACCAACTTCCAAATTATCTAGCACCAACTAAAAGGAGGCTCCAATCCCCTGTTTATAGGCTCCATCCTCAAGGAAGCTACAACTCCCTGGATTCTTCAGCTCCAACCCCCTGATTTACAGGCTCCAACTTAAGGGGAGCTCCAACTCCCTATGTTCTCCAACTCCAACCGAAAGGAGTCTGCAACCCCCTTTCCTTACCCTTTCCTTCCTCCATGAAACATAAGTATATACTCAACCTATCACCAATAATCAACTTGTCACTGATAATCAACCTGTCATTGTCTCTGTCATTGTCACTATCACTTCCACTATCACTGTCATTTTCACTATCACTGTATCTGTCATTGATACCGATATATCATCATCAACAAGCCATATCTACTCAACCATATTCCACGATCACTAATATCATCTCTCATACATATGCCTCAAACCATCTGCCAAGATCATGCCTTAAGCATGTGCCAAACCATCCAAAATATGCCTTAAGCATATACCATAACCATAAAAATGGAACACATAGAAATCATACCTTTAGTCATGTAGCAACCTAGTGTATGTGATCACAGACCTGTAGACCTTCCTCAACTTCTTCAACAAAAGGATAGCATCTTCATTTGACTTTACTTCATTCTCGCAGGACTAGTTTTTGGATTATTCACAAACCCTAACTTTCAACAAGAATAACTATGTACATGTAATGAATAAATGTCTAAAACTTGTAGTAATTATTATTCAATATCTTCTCTAGAATTTCTTCAAGTTTTACTCATTGAATCATCCCTGAAAAGGAGTTATAGAGAAAATGGAAGACCTTGTTGAATGTTGTCTTATTCTGGAGAGAGAACTTGTAGAGCATGCCACACACTGAATATTTGTTATCTATATATGAAACTCACACACAACATACTAAGGATTGTACTATGTCCAATACAATTGGTCTCACAACATTTTGACCATCTATGAAAAAGTTATTACTATTTTATTGGAACACCTATTTGAGACTAGTTTCAGGACTAGTCAAAAACCCTATCTTCCATAGAGCGTATCTCCAAAAATAAAATGACCCTCAAGCTGAAATAATTACCAAAGGTACCATGATCTATCTTTTCAACATCCTCCAATTTTTTCTATCTGAATCATTCTAGAAAAAAAATCTATAGAGAAAATGGTAAGATGACCTTTAAATAACACACCTTAGAACACATCATCACAAGACTTCATCCTCCCTTGGAATTTTTCCTTTGTTCACTTCATATTACCTCCAAAATTAGCCTCATATCTCCTTGATTACCTCAAATAAGAATCACTTGAGTTGAGGTAACAAATGAACTCATGGGTTCCTTATTTATACTAGATATGGTACCCTCCTTTTAGGATCAACTTGACCCAAATAAAATTCAAAATAATGTTTAATGATTATTCCATTGGGGGCGAATTTACCAAAAATATACTTAATATTTATTTTAATATCCATTGCAATGGGGCCAACTTGTAATTTCCTATTTGTAACAACTTTTCTTCTTTTAATTAATTTGGGGTCGACTTGTCACTTCTTGTTACAATTATTTAATTCTTCTTAACCATACTTCGTGGCTTCCATCTTCAAGAGGGAATATATCCTCAACCGTGAGGAACCACGTGGCATAAAACCTACCATTGGAAATGGAATAATGAGGACTATCCAGATATGAGATATTTAAATGAATTAGTAGAGTCCATCATCCTCTTTTTTCTCAAATAACTCTAGGCTTCATGACCACATCTCTGGGTTTCTTGTATATTTCTTCGAAGTGTCTTCCCGTGAGGGCCATGATTAAATCTACACCATAAGGGGATAACTTTGGAGACTTATTCAATTATACCTATTACTTATAGAGTCTTCTAGACTTCTTCTAAATTTGACATCAATTGTTGGTTGTGGAGCCTGATTATCTTCATGTTTCATAGGTCTTTTTTTTCAGCCGTGTTTATACCCCATGAAGACTATATACCCTAGAATATTGTACATTCCTCCACGTGGGGGGGTTGCAGGGGGGAATTCCCACCCCCCTGTGGAGTCTAGGGGGCTCATCCCTCGAATTGGGGGGTCCGGAGGAAAGAAAGCCCCCGAAGGAAAAATTTCCTTGTAAATGTATATTGTAATTTCATAATAAATATGGACCGTTCATTATAAGGTCGAATATTTGACGGTAGAAATTATGTTAGGGTTTTTTTCCCTAGAAGTAAACCCTCTTTTAAGAGGGAATTGTATTTTGGTTGTGCACCATTGTGAATATTGTATTATGAGATAGAAGACTATGAGAAAGAAGAAGAAGTTATAGCGGGTGTGTTGTAGGTTGTATCCCTTCATTTGTTGGATAATAAAAATGAAGGACCTGGAAATTTCTATGGTGGACATAGCCCACACTAGGTGAACCATGTATATTTGTGTCTATATTTTATTGTGTATCTTTTGTGTTTTATTTCCAAATTTTTTGGTATTTTATTGCTCCTTGATCCTATTTTTCTAACATCAATGACAACCAATTTTCCAATAATCTCCCCCTTTGGAATTGATGGAAACACTCATGCTATCCCTGCAACCAATGCTCCCCATGTCTTCATGCTTATGTTATTTCTCTCCCCCTTTGACATCAATGGAAAAGGATAAATCCCCTTGATAGTATACCTTTTTCTGAAAAGATATTTCCCAGTATTCATGCTTCTAAATTTTCTTTCCTTCTCTTGCTTTATCTCTTCTCTGATTATTTTTGTCCATTTGTGCTTCTTGATGATATAAACCACTTAAATATATAAAAAGAATTTCTCAATGGTATATTCATTCAACAATCTACTCTTCATAGTTGAACTCATCTTGGTAATTTCTTTTCTCGTGTCTTATTTGAAAAATGTCTTGTAGATCAATTTGGGGCAGAAACTACTACAAGTTTCTGTCGAATATACTCAAATTTCTCTCTTGGGAGAGTTTTGGTGAAGATATCTGCAATATGTTCCTTTGTCCCAATGTACTCCAACTTGATATTATTTTCTGTAACTTGTTACCGCAAAAAGTGAAACTTGATCAGAATATGTTTGGTCTTAGAATGCATCACTGGATTCTTGGAGATACTTATAACACTGGTATTTTCATAGAGTATAGAGATGGGATCATCATATTTTACTTGTATGTATTGCAGTGTTTGCTTCATTTAGAGAACCTAAGTACAACATGTTTTTGCTGCAATATATTATGCATCTATTGTAGACAATGATATTGAGGATTTGTTTTTACTTAACCTAGATACCAGATAGTCACCCAAGTAGAAGGTTGCTCCACTAGTACTTCTTCGATCATCAATGCTTCCTTCCCAATATACATTTGCATAGGAAACCATAGTCAACTCATTCCCTTTTGGATACCACAATCCAAACTCTATTGTTCCTTTAAGATATTTGAATATTACTTTTACTGCCAACACATGAGTTTCCTTTGATGTTTCTTGAAATATGGAAACCTGTCCAACTACTTGCATTACATCTAGTCTTGAGGTTGTCACATAGATTAAGCTTCCAATCATTGATCTATCTTGATCCTCTTACTTGTATTCATCATATTTACTCAACTTGCAACCAGTCACCATAGGAGTACTTACAAGTTTGCAATCTTCCATTCTAATCTTCTTTAGCATTTCTTTGATGTACTTGGTTTGGGAAACGAAAATACCATCATCTAGCTGAGATATATGAAGTCCCAAAAAGAAATTCAATTCACCAAGTAGTGATATTTCAAACTCATTCTTCATGTCTTGGAAAAAATTCTTACACATCCTGTCATCTTCACTTCCAAAGATAATGTCATCCACATATACTTCAATGATATGTATGTTGTCCCTATCAACCTTTACGTAGATATTTCTATATGCATTACCCTTTCCTAATCCTTATTGTTGTAAATACTTGTCCAATATTGAATACCAAGCTCTAAGGACTTGCTTAAGTCCATACATATATTTATTCAATATGAAAACATAATCTTCTATTTCTAACAGTAGAAACCCTTCTGGTTGTTCAATGTATACTTCTTCTAATTCACCATTTAGAAATGTTGATTTTGCATCGATCAGATATACTTTGATTCTCTTGGAACATGCATAGGCCAAGATCATTCTGATTTCTTCCATTCTGGCAACAACAGAAAATGTTTCTTCAAAATGTACTCCTTCAACTTGAGCATATCTTTTTCATACTAACCTTGTCTTTCTTCTAGTTACCTTTCCAACTTCATTTAGTTTGTTTCTAAATACCCATTTTGTACCAATTACATTTTTGTCCTTAGGTATTGGAACTAGTTCCCATATTTCATTCTTCTTTATTTGATTCAGTTCTTCTTCCATGGCCTTGATCCAATGTTCATAAATGTTGGCTTCCTCAAAGCTATTGGGTTTAACTATGGATAACAGTGCTAGGCATATTTTTTCTGGTGTACATACCTATCTTCTTCCTTTGGTTTCTATTCTTGCATTTTTATCTTCAATAATTTGTTCTGGTGGATTATTCTTCTTAACTTGGTGGCTAGGTGTCCTGGAGGGCATTAGAAAGTTGTGATAGTCATTTTCTTCTTGTTCTACTTCTAGCTACTTCTCTTGTTGTTGTTGTTCTTCTTCTTCTTCTACCTATTCTTCTTTTAGTTCTTATTTTGCTTCCCTCTCTTTAGAATTTTTTCTTTCTTCTTTGATCTTCAACACTTTTGTTTCATCAATATTTACATTTATGCTTTCCACTATCTTGTTGAGTCTTAGGTTGTAAAAAAAATTCCTTATTTTTTCTTGAGTATCCAACTAATATTACTTTATCAACTTGAGAATCAAATTTTCCAACTTTGTCACCTTCTCTTTTTATGTAGAATTTTCCTCCAAATACTCTAAAATGATTGATGTTTTTTGATATTCCCTTCCATAACTCATATGGAGTTTTTTCACTGTTAATTCTGAGCATTCCTTTGTTCAATATATGATCCATTGTGTGTACTTCTTGTACCGAAAATACATTACTCAACTTGGAATATTTCAACATGGTTCTGGCCATTGCTATTACAGTTATGTTCTTTCTTTCAACTACTCCATTTTGTTGAGGTTTCTTAGTTGCTGAGAACTTCATTTTTATTCCATGATATTCACAAAATTCCATGAATTCTTTTGAGGTGAACTCACCTCCATTGTTTGATCTTAAGGACTTGATTTTCAAATCAGTCTCATTTTCAACCATCTCTTCGAATATCCTGAAACATTCAAATGCATCTGACTTTTTTCTTGAGAAAGTTGATTGCAGTCATTCTTGTAAAATCATCAATAAGTAGCATGAAGTATTTTTCACCATTAATACCTTTTGTTCTCATTGTCCCACATAGATTAGTGTGCACAATATCCAATGGCTTTGTTGTAGAGTATTCCTTTGTTCTAAAATTAGTTCTTGTTTGTTTTCGATGCAGACAATCCTTACACATAGTATTGGCTGGTTTTGAAATTTTCAACATCTCTCTTACCGCTTCCTTTCTGCTAATATTGACAAGATTTTCAAAGTTCATGTGACCCATTATTTTGTACCAAATATAACTTTCATCTTCCTTTCCTAAGAAACATCTTTCCTTTCTAATCTCATTTAAAATGCATATGTTGTTTGGAGTCCTTACTATTGTAGCCACCAATTTGTTTGATCCTTATTTTGTTATCTCACACTTCTCTTAGTCAAATAGAAGAGTATGTCCCTAGTCACACATTTGACTCACACTTAGTATATTATGCATATTTTCAAAAAGTAGGACATTTTCTGCCATGGAATTTTTTCTTCCAAGCTTGGTTGTGCCTTTTCCTATAATTTTGGATGAGTTATCATTGCCAAATGAAACTGATCGATCTCTTTCTTTATGCATAGTTACAAACATGTCTTTGTCGCCTATTATATGCTTTGAACAACCACCGTCAATGTACCAATCACTTCTTTTGATTTGGGATTGTAGAGAAATATAACATTATTCAATATTTGGCTTAGTCAACTTCATTATCCATATTCTTTATGGTTCTTTTACATGACTATTGAAATCCTTCTTTGGTTCCTTTGGATGAACTATCAATCTGCAATCTTTGGCCATGTGTCTAAAATTGTTGCATTTATAACATTCTACTTCATCATTTAATGAACCAAAATTATTATAGTTTATGTTATATGCTTCATGAGGTTTTTTGAGATGATTCATTCTAGAGTAGCCTTCATAATTTCTTATATTCTTTGTATAGGCTCTACAATTTATATCCTTGCACCAAACATTGTTACAAGAATAACATAAACCAAGAAAAATAGTTTGGTAATTGTGTGTAGGAAATCTTCTTAATGGTGTTTCTCTTGTCAGGAAATGTAGGGCACTTCCACACTAATCCTAGAAGAAGAGAAGAATAATTTAATCAAGAAAGCAAATTTCACAAGAAATCACACAGTACACCGAGATTTTACCCTGGAAACTCTTAACTGGGAAAACCAACATTCCTTTGAGCATTCTTCTCTCTTGTTGTCTTATTCATTCAGAATAAAAGGTTACATGTCTAACCTTGGTCCACACCTAAGACACAATCAACATTATACCCGCTTGCATAAGGAAGAACAACCCCATAGCCAATTAGGCTTACATATGCATGATGAACAACCTACACTTACACATGCATTAACCTACAAAAGTGCATTCTAAGATTACCTAACAACATGTTGAGTGCTCAACGCACCCTAAAAGCTTTCATGAAATTTTTTCTCTTTTGGGTACCACTTGTTTTCTTTTTGTTCTACTTTTTGAATTGAGTTCGTTGTGTAGGGATTGTTAAGTTCGTTTCCATGTCTCATTATTTATCAAGTTGGATTTATTTGGACCTTTCAAAGTGAAACCTTTGTATCTAAAAAGAACTTGCCATTTTAACTAAGAATTCGCGAATAAAATTGTCACCCACACGCTTATGTTAGACGTCGGAAAAATATGAGGAGTAAAATAACCACATAGTAACAATAATCTCCGATCACTGATGTATTATCGACATCGGTAAAAATCGAAGTAGATCTATGTTGTTTGTTCACAGATAAGATTCAGGAAATGGTTGATATCCCATCAACGTCGTTAAAATATGAGAGGGATAAAAATTGATATTGGTTGTGAAAAACCTCCGATAATCGATTACTGATGCGCTTGTTCGGGGTCGGTGAAATCTCAAAGTTTTAAATCATGGAAAATTTTCGCATTGACACATCATCGATCACTGATCCCCGATGCATTTTGGCATCGGCAAGTTTCGAGGGGGGTAATCCAAGAGCACTTGTTTAAACTTATCATCGATCTCCAATCCCTGATACTTTTTCGGCATTGGCAGGGTAGGATATGTTTGTTAAAACACTTATGTAATGAAAATGCCTGATTCTGAATAACACTATTAAAACAAGAAGCCAATCTCAAAAGCCACGTATATTTTCTACGTAGGCATTTCGTATGACCTAGTTTCATCTTGAGTCACCTTAGGTTTCCCCTCGTCCTAGTCACACTTCGGGGTCAACATTTCCACATCAACATTGTACGACAACATGGATTGGCATCAGATTTTTTCCCAATAGATATCAACGAACATTGTCTAAAGAAAAGCGTCGACTCCCGATCGACTCGTTTAAATTAGCGGAATGATGGGATGTTTTCAGCACAAAATAAGATCAGATTCTTCCATTTAATAGGCCAATTAATGTTTTTCTCTGCATACATTTCTACCCCATGTGTCAATCAAATAACGAGAATTTGAAATTGCCTATGAACCACATTATAGCCCGTGCCTACGCTGCCAGCCTATGACTACATTTAATCTCAAGCATAATGCAGATTTTGTAGAACTGCACTTACACCCTGAATTGAAGAATTGATGCGACAAGGTAAGTATTCCATATGTTTAAATCACTAAGACAACTTCAAACCTCAACATTCCACACACAAGTTTCTCATTTCCATAGTAGTTGAAGAAGCGAAGAAATAGTCTCAAGAGTTGCACTTGATTCTCAAAATTTCAAAACCGAGTTAAGCTAGTACGAAGAAGAGGTATGTGTTAATTTTATCATTTCGACAGTCACATTTTTTATAAATTAGTATTCTCTCTTCAAAATGGTGTCTAAATATGTTCTCTTTGTAGGGAAAAATGCATCCAAGGAAGCCAACGACTAGATGCTCGCCAAGGGCACCAAAATTGAAGGAAGCTGAGGTTGGCAAAGGATCTTCTCTCTGTGTTGCGAGACAGTTGGAATTTTCTGCTAGAGCGGAACAGGTTATCGGGACATCAACTAAGAAGGAATTTTCTCATCCCTTGTCTTTTTGCGATACCAAAGAAAGCACTGGATCAAAGATAATTCTCCCACAATGAGTAGATTTGTTCAACAAAATTAACCGGGAAGACTACCTGAAGTTTATTCCCCACAGCGACCCAGATGTAAAAGCGCTCGACAACCAGGTTTTTCCAAACATCCGATAGTCATGCCTGTATATGGTAGTCTGTTGAACCCCGGTCTTTCCCTGTATTGAGATTATGGTTTGGATAATTGATTATATAGACGTGATGAAGTGCCTAGTCAATGATGAAAATGACGGATGTGTCGGTGTTTTTCTCCCGACAGAGGTCCAGAAATATTACAAGATCACGGACCCAAAGTAGTTGTTAAACACAGATTTCATAGTGAAGTTCTATGAATTCCATGAAACAAGCCGATTAATGGCCTCTTGGTGGAAGTAATATAAGAAATTCACAAACCAGAGAAATGGTTGGTACGAGGCAGTCAATATAAAGGAGCCATACATCTAGCTAATGGCTCTAATTTGTTGATTATATGGGGAGAAATATTGTGCTAATTTCTCAGAGGCATGGATTCCTCTGGCATACACTATTGCCATTTTCGGGAGCATCTTCAACTAGGGAATGATCATCTCTGAAAAATTGAGCACCAACATATTGCAAGCTCAGAAAACAAAGGAAGGAAAAGCGTATGATTTTCACATGGCTTCATATCTACTAGATGTGATCTACGCAAGGAATGTCTTTGTTGGCATGAATCTGAGTTGGAACATCATCAAGCTACCTTTCCATGTCTACTTCATCATTTTGTGGGAAAACATGTACAAAAAATCTTATGCTCTCATCTACGATGAATTCATAGCTCGGGTTTATTTTATCATTTTCAAGAAAGAATGCCCAATACTATCTGTAGCAGCCAAGAAAATGATTTCAAAGGTAGGCCACTGGTAACTGGATGAAAACAAGACTTATATCAGAATGTTCAAGGCCATCGACCCACCACATTTACTCCCCGCTCATGTCCCAGACCGGCTTGTTGTAGGAGAAAATTGTTACCAGACCATCCTGTAGGGATATAATGCCACTTTGGTTAAAGACAAGAAACGAGCATTCATACCCTATGGTTTCCATGTAGGGTTTTGCATAGTGAATGATACTATGAAAGCTAAACAAGAGGGTTTAAGAGAGATAGAATACAAATTCCCAACAGGACGATTTCGCAAACATGACCCTAAATGCCTAGTTCTTCAGCATGCTTCACAAGTCTCTTCATGCTAGCCATACACACATGATAAGTTTGAAGACGACATATTTACAAAATGTGTGCGGGACTAGGTGGAGGTACTACAGAGAAACGAAAACCCAAATATGACTAGGTTCAAAGCTATGAGTATGGATGAGCAAGTTGAAATGTTACAACATACGACTCAAGAAGCCCTCAGGGTTATAGAAAAAAATAGAGAAACAGAAGCCACAGAGGAAAAGAGGACAGGGATGTTTTTATTAGAAGAATCCCAAAGAGTCATCCAATAGTTCAAAAATGATCCTCAACTATTAGACCCTATAAGGATAACCCCGACCGACCCAATCAACATTAGAGAGGAGCTAAATCACTCAGAATCAACTTCACTGGAGGAAACCGTCAATCCAAAAAAACCCAGAGTTACATCCCCACAGACCAGATCGTCGGTGACTATTCCAACCCAGCATGAGATTCCAAGAATACCATGTGAAACGGGAGTGCCTAATACCCTTTTTTATCTGATTAATATATATGATGATGAAGAGAGTTTAGAGATCCCTCTTATAACTATGATACCAATTACAGAGGAGCAAGAACCAGGGGGAACATCTACTCCAACGCCCTATGCATCAATTCCAAACCATCTATAGGGTGACCATGAGCCCAAGAGTACCTTAGACAATGAACTTCTCGACCTATCGGGGACCCCAAAATACAGCTCCAAGGATGAGCTAGGTTCTGGTGAACATGAAGAGGAACTGTAATATCCAGATATCGACAACTCAATAGCCAATCACAAAGTAGGTGTTGAGCCTATGATTTTCTCTCCAATTAAGGTCTATACCTCACCAGTCGATGAACATCAGATGGAATTTGACCCATTGGAACATATGGAATCTTCCCCTTTCAAATAATTACAAGATTCGGTCCTAGAGAAACTATACACGACGGGTAGCTTGGGAAACACTTTGACCTGGGGAGACCAAAAAATCCTTGAGCCCGTTGATGAGGTCGCCAATATACAGGTGATTTCTGATGACAGGAAGAGGAAATCCATCTTGAGGAGAACAACCAAGAAAAGCAAGCTCACGTTGGATGGCACGATTCTCATCACCACTGAAGAGAAGTTGCTCATCAAAGAAAATTTGAAGACATATGAGCTAATCGATGCATGCATGGATATCACCGATGCCACGCTGGATCGATCAAAGCGAGATGAAAAGGAACTGGATGATGCAAATAAGGATATATACCATCTACGCCATCTGGCGAAATATTACCAAGATTCGATGCAAGCCACATTTTTTCTGAAGAGTGAATTTCGAGATGCATATGTAGAATTCACGAGAGAAAGAAATCTCTTCATTGCATGTGTAGCTGAGTTTTAAGAAGATAATATCATGTCACTGGAAACCTGTAAATACACGGAGAGATGGAATGAAAAGGCATACTGATATGTAGAATGAATTGATTATATCAGCGTAATACAAAAGGCATGATACTCAGAGGAGCATGGAATCTGTGTTGGAATATTGGTTGTTGTCATTGATGTCAACCCTAGTCATGGGTTTTGGACCACAAGATTGATGAAGGTATTTGGACATGAAGGAAAATGTACATGCAGATGCAACACCCATGGATGGATAGTATACATCATTTTGTTTCCGGTGGTATGTGGCACGTCATGTGGATCCTCATGGTTAAGGAGAAATGAATTTTTGAAGATGACAAAGTGAATTGAAGAAGGAAGTACATGTAGGCTCTGAAGATAATTGAAGAAAAGAATTACAAAATAAGAAAGTGTCAGGTCGGCCCTAATGTTAAAAGGAAGTGACATAAATGGTATAAATAAACATCATTATACATTCATTTGATACAAGTCGAATTTCAGAGGTAATAAGAAGAAAAGAAGGTCGGATTTCAATGGAGGATGAAGTCTTTTGGTGATGTGTTCTAAGGTATGTTATTTTCAGGTCATCTTACCATTTTTGCGATAAATTTTTTTCTAGAATGATTCAAATGGTGAAATTGCTATGGTATTGAGAAGACATATCAAGGTACCTCTGGTAAAAATTTCAACTCTTGATTCACTATAATTATGGATATACACTATATGGAAGATAGGGTTTGTGACCACTCCTGAAGCTAGTCAATAAACAGGTGTTCTAGGTAAAATAGTCATAGCTTCTTCATATAGAATCCAAATGAAGTGGGACCACTTAAATTGGAAAGAGTACAGACTTTAGTTTCTTTTGTACGAGTTTAAGAATCGTATGTTAGATATTGAGCATGGGGCATGCTGTACAAGTTGGGTCTTATGAACATACCAGAATTGAATAAAGTCTATCATTCTTTCTATAACCTCTTTTTGGGGAGGATTCAAGGAGTGCAAATTGGAGGAGTTTCAGATAATACATTGAGTAATATTATCTACAAGATCAGAGTACTCCAAGAATTGAAGAATTGCATAAATTGAAGAAGTCTCAGGAAGCATTATCAGGTTTTATGTGATGATTGGTTGATGGTGATGATTTAATGTAAATTTTTATTATCTCTCATATATTCTTGGGTGGAAGGAAGGGGCAAGGATGAAGAGTTAAACTCTCTCTTGATATTGGAGGATTGTATCTTCCTCTTGGAGGTTTATCCCTCCCTTTACATTTGGAAGCTGTAGCTACCTTTGGAAGTCATTACTTCCCTTGAACAATAACTCTTATAATATTTTTCATTGCTCATTGGATATAGTTGAATGGTTTAAGTATAATTTTAAAAAGGTTTTAAATTGTACTTGATACTAATTCACCCCCCTCTCAGTATCAACAATCTGAGTGTTGATGGATAGAAACATCTCCTAGATCAGGAAGGAAGCCAAATACTGGGTAAGTATGGCACAAGAACCTCAGCGAGACATACAAAAGAAGTGTGTCGAGTGTGAAAGAAGCTAGGAAAATATCAATCTGGAGATGAAAGACATTGGCCTCCCATAGTTCATCTCACTCGAAGACTTTGTCGATTTGCATGACATAGTCAAAAGACATGCATAACAAGACTCAACGTGGGAAGTAGAAATCATGTAGGTGGCGAGCATGACACTGGTTCAAGTACGAAAGTTTACAGAACATCCGATCAAGTCTCATGCAGTTCTGTAATGTTTAAGTTCCAAAGTGATCAAATATAGAGAACAGGCAATCAAGATTAAGGAAACCCTTTCAGTCCTGATGGACCAGCATAGATTCCCATATGCTAACACATACGAGGATCTCTTCATCAAGTGGCCAGAACATGAGAAGAGTCATCCACTCTAGTAGAACCACTAGATGATATCAAGGGAACAAAGAGATCAAGCTCCCTGTGTCACACTTTTGTTTACTTAAAAAAAAATTTAGTAGTTATTTCAAGTTAGTGATTCTTTATAAATAGGAGGATTGACCTTTTGGGAATGATCGATGGTTTTAGGGAAGAACCCTCTTTTTTGAGAATTGTAAAGAATTATTTCTGAGAAAATTTAATTAAGAAGTTCTATTTAGAACCATAGACAAATTTTATTTTTATAAAAGGCGTTATGTGATTGGATTGAGGAGGAATTAATTCCATATTTGAATTCAGTAGTTGATGTTGTAACAAGAGTTTTTGAATCTATTGATAAGCTATATTTTTCAATACTTTAACAATTGTTTTGTTGTAAATGATGAAAATCAAATCGTTTTGTTAGTATGTGATTGATGGTAGAGCTAAGGAAACTATTTTTCTTGCACTCATCTTAATGCATGTGTATTTTCTTTCAATAATTGTATCTCAATCAGTGTGAAGTACTAGAAATTTAACGTATTATTACTAGACTTGTAATAGGTGTGAATATCATTGTCTGCACGCTAGAGCATGAGAGTTATCCTAGGCTCAACCTTCTTTAGTAATTAAGAGTACCATCTATCAGTTGTTTTATACCATCACGCATTAATTTATCAGTTCCATCTAGTAAAAAAAAAGACAAAAAAGAAAAAAATTTAACCTAAAGGAGGAACTTTCACAGAAAGATATCATGTCAATCACTAAGTAAATCCCATTGGTAAATTGTCTAGATCGAAATATTTGGAGAACCATTCCACCCATAAAATGTTGCAGAGTCTAATTGGGCCTCTAAGGCAGGTTTGGTTCCTATTGTTGAGTTAAAGGGATCTCGAACCCCTCAACATAATTGGTGCTAGAAGGAGTGTCTGATGAATGAATGGCTAACGACATTTATTATAATATATTTCGCATAGCCTACAGATTCAAAACAACCCACATGCATGGATAGTCTTTCTCAAGACAACCCACATATAGAGAGTACTCCTAAAATGAGTAACTCACCCCAGCACGAGGAAGTAGAAAACATTTTACCTGAAATAACTTATGATCTTCCCCACGAGGAGTTGAAGCATTTCAGAAGAATCACAAGATATTATGCTCAGAAAATTGGATCGTTACCCTTAGCTTCATTACTTCCTCGTATAAAACAAGTAAGCATACCATTTGTCGACACCCCTAACTAGGTTTTTGTTCACACATTAGAATAACTGATAGATTTTTCCCTCACTGAGATCGAACAACCCCTTAATCTGATCCCTAAAATACTGTTGGTGCAATTATTTGCATAATATATTACCAAAAATAAATTATCAACCAGGATTCATAATTAGTAGAGTTGTTGCACTATATGTGCCGATAACAGATAGGTTCCTATGTATGTTTAGTATAGATTAGATAAGAAAACCATTTAGAAACCAACACACTCTTAAAAATAAAAATCGTCACTCAATTCGAAAGATGGAAATAAAAACTCATAAACAAACAAAAGATATTTCTCAGGTGATGGACATGTTCATTGATGGCTCATGAAATGAAAATATGAACTTTGATTCTATCCCCTAAAACAACTAAACTAACAAGTGGGATGCTCCATTAAATCTCATGTATGGTGAAATATGGGGATCCAACCATTCCTGCATTACCACACTTTGAAACACATTCGAATAGTGAAATCAAACAAAATAACATGAAATCAAAATAACAAATACATGAAATGAAAATCTACACTAACAATTTACAATAAGCTTACCAAGATGGATCGGTGGCCCTTGCCGATGCCAACATGGAAGCTCTTACATCAACAGATGATAACTTCGAAGACAAAATCACTGAATCCAAACTTGCATTAATCTTCAACAGGTAGGTTTACAAAAGGAGTCTCTTCTTGAATCCAATCTACATCATAACATTCTCCTCCATAACCTATCTCATAACAATTCCCTTAATCTACATAATGAATCCTCTTTCTCAATCTACATAATAATGATTCTCATCTTTCACATAATATTGATTCTCCTCCTCCTCATGAAGAGAAGGCACTCTCTTTTATACATGAGATCTTTGAAAATGAGATAAACATCTCATAATTACAGATCCACTTTTCTCTCAACCCATTTCCCTTTATTACAAAATACAATCCCTTCAAATCCTCACACATATCTCTCATATATCTTGGATAATATATGACAACCAAATCTCCATGATCTTCTCCTTGGATTAGGATTGAATTATCTTCTCAAATCTTGAAATGGTGGAGGAAATATTCGAGAAGTCTTTTGAATCAATCCTTCACATATTCCTACACATAATAAATCTCACACATTTTTGAGATATATGAAAACATGTCAATTTTCTAATATTTAATCACAAATTCCCTTTTAATACTAAAATAAATGATTTGGAAAATAATAAGGTTAAACCCATATTTAATTATGAAATGGTATTAATGAATGGTTTATAGAGTGATGAAATGTGAATAATGATGAAGGGAAAGGTGGATGGAAATATGACATTTCTGAGACTCAACAAACACCAGCTGGTAACTACTCTAAGCCTGACGATTTCGAATCTAACGAGGAAGGGTTTAACTCGGATCGCTTAGCTTCGAAATCAAAATACATGGAGTATAATAATGATAATAAATAAGAAAGGGGAAATCAACCTCAAAATAATCAACCATGTTAAGCCCGAGATGCTCTAGAAATCACAGGATGGGTACATAACCTCCCCCGACATCTGGAAAAATTACTTCCCAAATTTGACCTTGAAACCTCTGGATTTCTTGAAGAACATATTAAAAAGTTCATACTAGCTATAATATTGATGAACGTACAACATGAGGATGTAGTGTGTAGGATTTTTCACTATATCTTTGAGAATTCAGCTTCAACTTGGCATTTTAACTTGCCTATGGGATCCATAACTAGTTGGATGAAGTTTCAAAAGGATTTTTTAGACAAATTTGTAGAATAAACCACCACATGAGATTTAATGGTTGAATTGTTCACCATCACCATGAGTTCAAAAGAGAAGGTTAAAGACTTCAGTCAATGGTTTACCACTATCTTGAACAAATTTCAACCCAAAGCTAAACCTACTCAGGAGTTTCAAATTGAGGTATATGATAATGCTCTCCCTGCTTCTATTTCCATGTTTGTAAATAGGGCTTCCAAACATACCCTAGCTGAAAATTTCGAGGAAGCCAAAACGATTGAATTCCAAATGAAGGGGTGTAAAGAGGGTCATGTCTCACTAGTTAAGAAGAAGTTCAACCTCCACCTATAAGAGGAATTTTGTTGACTAGACCCCCAGGGAAACAAACAGAACAAAGTCCTGAAAAGTGAGGTGGGGACATAGAAGAACTACAACAGATGATAAAGAAACTTTCGAATGAAATTGTAGACATGAAAAGAAGTGTCGGGGAATGAAACCAAAGTCAAAGGCCTTACAAACCCTTTTTTAAAAGAAACCCACCTTTCAAAGCAATTGAACCTCCCCTAGCCAACTTAAACATCGACCTGGGTTATGTAGCATATGACTCTTTTTGTATGTACCATCAAGAGTGACGCAGGTGCACCCTCCGAGGGGCACGTCCGCTCTCACAGGACCCTCTTCTTCTCGGCCCGAAGAACTCGGAGGTTCTTCTATTTCCCTATCGGGAAATCTGCACCCACAGTTCTCTCGTGCGATCCCCCTTCTTTACTTCTGGAGGATCAGAACTCGCAACTTCGTGAGTTCGTTATTGACCACTGGGCTCTCGGATCCCTGAGACCCGATGGCCAGTCAACTTGCTGACTTCTCCCCGAGGGATTGTTCTACTCACGACCTCGTAGGTTGAACTGTCGATTTTCCACCCTCTTGTTCTTGAATCCCCGAGATGCGAGAATTCGACGGAATGCTGACTTTATCTCCAAGCAACGCGTGTCCAACCTTCGACCACGCGGTCCCACCTTATACTCTGCCACGCATCCACACAACTCTGCCCTTGGCACTTCACGACTCGTGAATCCTAACACAAATGCTTCGGGACTTCTCGCGGTGAGATTCCGAGGCTGGTGCCACCTGTATCCCACTCACGTTCTGCTAGGGCCCACACTGCTCTCCAGCTGTCGGGATATCGCCTCTTGTAACCTCGCGATCCCTGTAGCCAAACTCTCGAACCTTTTCTTGCAAGGTCCCGAGACCTGATCCCACGCACAGATCCAACGATCCTCCTGCGATCCGGATCCTACAGTTATCCTTCTCTCGCCACTCGCGCCCTCGTGACTTGTGATGCCCAGTACTTGGAATTTCACCCTGTGAACTCCCGAGTTAGTGAGATCTCTAGATCTCTGCCACCTATCTTCTACAGATGGACGGCTCCTGGCCTTCTTGCCACTTCGCCCCTCACGAAGCTAAAGGTCTTCCCTTTCGGACCTCCAATGTCTGAGTCTGCGAGATGAGAGAACCTCCTTACACGCGTCCTCCATATGAACAACTCTGATCTTGCAGGGATGTTGCGTCTCGTGATCTCGTTGCTCTCGCTGCACAACTTTGGAGCTTCGAATCCCAATTCCCCGATATACGAGACCCCAGGTAGATCTGATGGCTCCTGTGACTCTGAATCGACGGCTCTGCCTCTCCTAAGCTTCAAACTATTCAGACCTTCACGCCATAACCTCCTTGCACCTCTGCAAGATCCGACGATCCTCGAAACTTCGTGAAATCTCCTCAGATGATTTCAACCGTCCGTTCTTCCTTGTATAACCCACGAAATGAGAAAAGTGTATCTCTCCACGAGATTCCTCCGTCGCTTCGCCAACCTGCGATGCTTCTTCCTGACTTTGAATCACCCTTATCTATGCTATTCCTCAGTGACTCAGAGGCCTATCCTTCTTGAGCTTTGCTAAGTTACTTCAACCTCAACGAGGTTCCTTGCACGCACTCCTTGCGACAAACCTTCAATCACGTCTAAGTGTTGAAGTTCTTTTGACTCTGCGCACACCTGCAGCAGCAGTCTTTCAACATTTCTTCTCAGATAAGCAATTGAGACTTCCTCCCTTAGCCTGTGCACACCTTACACGGCTCGATACCTAACTGCACCTTCATGACGAATGAGAACAAAAGCTATCTCTCTGAGCCTTCTGTCAACGCACTCCTTGTGGACGACTTCAACTGCACTCCCTGCAGGAATCCTTTCTCAAGAAGATAAACGATTGTAACTCATTCCCTCCCTCTCTCTGACTTAAATATCACACACGAGATCATACACTCAGCATGACAACAAGTGCATAACAAGAAGAAATATTCATAAGCAGAGCATTCAACACACATACATAGAGAATAACACAACAACCATGAATCTGAATCAACTTCTTCTATTCATTCAAGGTCTATACATGGGTGTTCTTCTACTGTTCTCTGTTATTCTCCTATGCTCTCTACAATTTTTCTTTTTTTGTTCCTAATTGTTACAATGATACAAATGAGGGTGTCTATATCCGTTTTCCCTCCTTCTTCTAGAATTGTCTAATATAGGAATTTAATTCTATCTACCTGCAACTACTACTATAAATGCCTCTGTCTATCTCAGACGAGAGTGTATGGCTCGAGGTCTGATTACATTCTTACCAAGGCACCAAATTAAATGATCTCATTTATGTTTAGCGCATCAACTTCAAGGGAAAATTTTAAAAATTCAAAAAACTTGCGCTAGACGTCTTCCAGCTGTCTTCTACTTCYATGTTGTTTTGCTTGTCGTGAGGGATGCTCCTGCATCATACTCCCTCTCTTGAAAATTTACATGGTCTCCTGTCCATGAGTTCCTGCATGGTATGTCCATGCTTCARAATTTCTGCTTCAGTCTCCCAGCTGGCATCTTCAACTGGATGTTCGTTCCACTTGACCAAATATTCAAAATATTCTTTCCTTCTGGTTTTCTTACCCACTCGTTTATTCAGTATCTATTCCATTTGTGGCTTCTCTGCAACTGGCATCTGCTTCTGCCACTAGATCTCTGGTTGATCATCACTTTCTGCTCCTGCTTCATCAACTTTATATGGATATAAATCCGAAACATTAAATATCAAAGATATTCCGATCCCATCTGGTAACTCAATTTCATAACCATTCTGTCCCATTTTCTTCAAGACCTTGCATGGCCCAATTTTATTCATCTTCAGCTTGTTGTATGTTCCTCTTGGGAACCTTTCCTTCCTCAAATGTGCCAGAACCAGATCACCAACTTCAAACTGAAGTTGTCTCCGATGCTGATCTGCTCTGCGTTTGTACTCCTGACTTGATTTCAACAGTCGCTCCTTCACCTGGCTGTGAAGTTCCTTCATCGCTTCAACGAATTCTCCTGCACTAGCACTTCTAGTATAAGTCTGTTCAGAATCCCTCAATTTAGAAACTCCTCTCGGCTGCATTCCATATACAATCTAAAATGGACTTTTTCCTGTGCTCCTGTTCATTGAATCGTTGTGTGAAAACTCTTCTTGCGGTAATATGCTATCCCAGCTGCTATGGTGCTCTGTCACCAAGATTCTTAATAAGTCTCCCAAACTTCTATTTACCACCTCTATTTGTCCATCCGTCTGAGGATGATAAGTAGAACTAAACATCAAGTTAGTTCCTAGATTCTTCCATAGTGTCCTCCATAAATGCCCTATGAATTTTCTGTCTCTGTCTGAAACTATGCTTTTCGGCAATCCATGAAGTCGAACAATTTCTTTGAAAAACAGATTTGCAATGTGAGTCACATCACTGGTCTTCTGGCATGGAATGAAATGTGCCATTTTGGAAAACCTGTCAACTACCACAAAGATTGAATCAACACCTCTTTGTGTCCTCAGCAACCCCAACACAAAATCCATGCTAATTTCATCCCACGGCTTCTCAGGTATGGGTAATGGTTGATAAAAACCCGCATTCTATTTCCTTCCTTTCAAATGCTGGCAAATTCTGCATCTGTCCACAAACTTCTTGACTTCTGACCGCATCCTTGGCCAAAAGTATGACTCGCTCAGCTTTGCAAATGTCTTATCATGGCCAAAATGTCCTGCCAATCCTCCACTGTGCTTCTCCTTCAACAAGTTCTCCCTCATGGAGCAATTTGGAATACACAGTTGATTGCCTTTGAACAATAATCCGTCCTGGATCACGTACTCTATCCACTATCTTCTGTCTCTGAGAACATGATTCTTAGCTGCTTCATAAGCTTCCTTAAAGTCTGAATCATCTGCATACATGTCTTTAAGATCATCAAAGCCTAACGTCATGACTTTGAATTCCTGCATCAGCAAACACTTCCTGCTCAAAGCATCAACAACCTTGTTAGCAGTACCATAAATATGTTTTATCACAAAAGTGAAATTTTGCATGTATTCAACCCATTTAACATGCCTCTGATTCAACTTTTCATGTTGAGTCACATATTGCAATGCATGGTTATCACTATATAAAACAAATTCTTTTGGAATCAAACAGTGCCTCCATTTCTTCAATGCCTGTATGATGGTATAGAATTCTTTATCATATGTGGAGTAATTTTCTTTTGCCTCATTCATCTTCTCGTTGAAATATGCAATCGGCCTGTCTTCCTGGCTCAAGACCGCTCCAATTGCAAACTCGCTTGCATCACATTTCACCTGAAATGTTTTCTGAAAATACGACAACACCAGAATTGGTTTCTCTGTAATCTTTCGTTTCAGCAACTTGAAACTTTTCTCAGCCTCTTCCGTCCAGTGAAAAGATTTATGTCTTTTCTTCACTGTATCCATCATTGCTGCACTAATCCCACTGAAATTTCTGATGAATTTGTGGTAGAAACTAGACAAACCATGAAAACTCCTTACCTCGAAAATATTTCTCGGTGATGGCCAATTCTTGATTACCTCCACCTTATCCAGATCCATCCTCAACTCATTAGCTGAAATAACAAAACCCAAATAAATGAGTTATGTCTTCATGAATGAGGACTTCTTCATGTTTATCAACAGCTTCTCCTGCTGTAATCTCTTCATCACAATAGCCAAATGCTTCAAATGTTCAGCCTTCGTCTTGCTGAAAACCAATATGTCATCCAGATACACGATGAAAAATTTCCTGATGAACTCCTTCAAGACTTCATTCATCAACCTCATAAAGGTACTCGGTGCATTCGTCAAACCAAACGGCATGACAAGCCATTCATACAAACCTTCGTTTGTCTTGAATGCTATTTTCCATTCATCACCTTCTCTCATACGAATCTGATGATATCCGCTCTTCAAATCTATTTTTGAAAAAAAAATTGCCCCACTTAAGCAATCCATCAAATCATCCATTCTTGGCAATGGGAATCTATACCTGATAGTTATCTTGTTGATGGCTCTTGAATCAGTGCACATCCTCCAGCCTCCATCTTTCTTCAGACTGAGTACTGTCAGAACAACACACAGACTCAAGCTTTCCCTAACCAAGCCTTTGTCCAACAACTCCTAGACCTGTCTTTTAACCTCTTCATTCTCTTATGGCATCAATCTGTACGCGGCTTTGTTTGGTAAACCAGCTCCTGGTATGAGGTCTATATGGTGACTCATGCTCCTCATCAGTGGTAACGAACGAGGTAGTTCATCCACTACAATATCAACGAACTCTTCCAGCAGTTCCTAAACTTCTCCTGGTAAATCATCCACTCTTGTGTTAGTCAGAACAATTCTTGGTTTTCTGACCACAAAGAATTGTGGATCCTCCTTCTTAACTTCTGTAAGAAGTTCCTTCCCACTCATGAGAAGTACTGTGTTGTTTACCCCTGGCTTCACCTCTTTATCTTCAATTGGACACAGCATATGAGTTCTCCCATTCCTCTCCAGGGTATATGTATTTTTTATCCCATCATGAATTACATTTCTATCATATTGCCATGGTCTTCCTAGCAATAAATGACAGACATCCATAGGAATAACATCACATAAAATATTATCATTATATCCTCCTATCTTAATGTCAACTAAGCATTGTTTAGTGACATTTACCTGATGTCCCTTCTGTAGCCATGAAACTTTGTATGGCCTTGGATGATCAGTTGTCTCCAGCTCCAGCCTCTCCACCATCTCGGTTGAAACGAGATTATCGGTGCTTCCACTGTCCATGATGACTTTTCATGCCCAACCCTTGGTCTTGTAAGCAATCCTAAAAAGACTGTTCCTCTGCGCTGAGTTCTCCATTTCCTTCTCTGGGTTCAAAAGGACTTTTCGTATCACCAACGATCTTCCGCCTTCAGCGTACTCTACCTCAACATCTCGCCTCTGTGCCTCGGTGATGTGAGCCTCTCCTCCATCCTTCTTTCTATCTGGATAGTCGACTGAATTGTGCCCATCTTTTCCACATGTGAAGCATGTGATTACTCCACATCTTCCTCTTCCTCTACCTCTGGTACGAGGAAACCTATTATTATCAACATATCCTCCTCTTTGCTCAGTTTGTTGTCCTCTTGGCTCAGCATATCGCCCTCTCTATGAGGTTCCACCTCTCTCTGTCTGAGTCTGAGGTTTCTTCCAGTCATCCTTGGGCTTCTGGTATTTATCTTGGGCAACCAATTTGCCTTTGGGATGACTTCTGCCTCTACCTCTCTGGTTTTTCTTACGGCTTAGATTCTCCTCAGCTTTCAGAGCCAATTGATAAGCATCCTCCACCATTCGGATGGTTGCCAAATTTAGTTCATCCTGAATTTCATACCTCGGGCCATTCATATACCTGGCCACCTTTTCATCATTGCTTTTGTAATGACCTTCTCTGATATTCAACCTGTAAAATTCCTCGGTATACTCTTTCACTGTCATTAGTTTCTATCTCAGGTTCTGCATCCTCCTGAACAGAGAAATCTGATAATCCCTGGGAATAAATTTTGCCTTCATCTTTGCAATCATCATGTCCCAGCTCTTAATCTTCTGCTTGCCTTGGAAACGCCTATCAGCTTGCAGTTCATCCCACCACAAGGCTGCATGTCCCTTTAATCTCGTGACAGCATGTCTGACCTTCTTGTCATATTCGATGTCTTCATAATCGAAGTAAGTGTCAAGAGCTCTAATCCAGTCTAGCAGCTCTTCTGCATCCAGACTCCCTTCATAAGCTGGAATGTCCATCTTTGTTTTCGAACTCATCCGAGCGATAGCCTTAATTAAACACTCGTTGGCCGCATCTTCTGCTGGGATTTCTTCTTCTTTATGTCTAGCATCACCTTCATCCTCGGATTCACTGATATCTCCTGCATCAGCTCTTTGCCTTTGTCTTATCTCCATGTCCTCCATTCTAGCACGAAGATTTCTCACTCCTCTCTCCACGTCTGGATTCTGTACTTGCCTATCTTTGTCTCTGGACATTTCTCTTCCTCTGGACAATTCCCTTTCCTCCTCTGGATCGGGTGATTGTCTACCTCTTCTCCTTGGCGGCATGGTGAATTCTCCTTTTCCTCTTCTATAGAAAGCAAAGAATATTTTCTAAGCTCTGATACCACTTGACGTAGGCACACCCTTCCAGGGGCACATCCTCTCTCACAGGACCCTCTTCTTCTCGGCCCGAAGAACTCGGAGGTTCTTCTATTTCCCTATCGGGAAATCTGCACCCACAGTTCTCTTGTGCGATCCCCCTTCTTTACTTCTGGAGGATTGAAACTTGTGGCTTCGTGAGTTTGTTATTGACCGCTGGGCTCTCGGATCCCCGAGACCCGATGGCCAGTCAACTCACTGACTTCTCCCCAAGGGATTTCGCTACTCGCGACCTCATAGGTTGAACTGTCGAGTTTCCACCCTCTTGTTCCCGAATCCCCGAGATGAAAGAATTCGATGGAATGCTAACTCTATCTCCAAGCAACGCGTGTCCAACCGTCGACCACGTGGTCCCACCTTATACTCTGCCATGCGTCCACACAACTCTGCCCTCGGCACTTCGTGACTCGTGAATCCTAACGCAAATGCTTCAGGACTTCTTGCGGCGAGATTCTGAGGCTGGTGCCACCTTTATCCCACTCACATTCTGCTAGGGCCCACACTGCTCTCCAGCTGTCGGGATATCGCCTCTTGCAACCTCTCGATCCCCGTAGTCAAACTCTCGAAATTTTTCTTGCAAGGTCCCGAGACCCGATCCCACGCGCATATCCAACGGTCCTCCTGCGATTCGGATCCTACGGTTATCCTTCTCTCACCACTCGTGCCCTCGCGACTTGTGATGCCCAGTACTTGGACTTTCACCCTGCGAACTCCCAAGTTAGTGATATCTCTAGATCTCTGCCACCTATCTTCTACAGATGGACGACTCCTTGCCTTCTCGCCACTTCGCCCCTCGCAAAGCTAAAGGTCTTCCCTTTCGGACCTCCAATGTCCGAGTCTGCGAGATGAGAGAACCTCCTTACACGCGTCCTCCAAATGAACGACTCTGATCTTGCAAGGATGTCGTGTCTTGCGTTCTCGCTGCACAACTTTGGGGCTTTGAATCCCGATTCCCCGATATACGAGACCTCGGGTAGATCTGACGGCTCCTGTGACTCTGAATCGATGGCTCTGCCTCTCCTGAGCTTCAAACTATTCAGACCTTCACGCTGTAACCTCCTTGCACCTTTGCAAGATCCGATGATCCTCGGAACTTCGTGAAATCTCTTCAGATGATTTCAATCGTCCGTTCTTCCTTGTATAACCCACAAAATGAGAAAAGTGTATCTCTCCGCGAGATTCCTCCACCGCTTCGCCAACCTGCGACACTTCTTCCTGACTTTGAATCACCCTTATCTATGATGTTCCTCAGTGACTCAGAGGCCTATCCTTCCTGATCTTTGCTAAGTTACTTCAACCTCAACGAGGTTCCTTGCACGCACTCCTTGCAACAAACCTTCAATCACGTCTAAGTGTTGAAGTTCTTTTGACTCTGTGCACACCTTCAGCAGCAGTCTTTCAACGTTTCTGCTCAGATACACGACCGAGACTTCCTCCCTTAGCCTGTGCACACCTTGCACGACTCGATACCTAACTACACCTTCACGACGAATGAGAACAAAATCTATCTCTTTGAGCCTTCTGTCAAGGCACTCCTTGCGGACGAATTCAACTGCACTCCTTGCAGGAATCCTTGCTCAAGAAGAGAAACGATTGTAACTCATTCCCTCCCTGTCTCTAACTTAAATCTCACACACGAGATCATACACTCAGCATGACAATAAGTGCATAACAGGAAGAAATATTCATAAGAAGAGCATTCAACACACATACACAGAGAATAACACAACAACCATGAATCTGGATCGACTTCTTCTATTCATTCAAGGTCTATACATGGGTGTTCTTCTACTTCTCTCTGCTATTCTCCTATGCTCTCTACATTTTTTCTTTTTTTGTTCCTAATTGTTACAATGATACAAATGAGGGTGTCTATATCCGTTTTCCCTCCTTCTTCTAGAATTGTCTAATCTAGGAATTTAATTCTATCTACCTGCAACTACTACTATAAATGCCTCTGTCTATCTCAGACGAGAGCATATGTCTTGAGGTCTGATTACATTCTTACCAAGGTGCCAAATTAAATGATCTCATTTATGTTTAGCGCATCAACTTCAAGGGAAAATTTTAAAAATTCAAAAAACTTGCACTAGACGTCTTCCAGCTGTCTTCTGCTTCCATGTTGTTTTGCTTGTCGTGAGGGATGCTCGTACATCAAAGAGAAACATTCTGAAAGAGATTGTCCCCAATGGGTGCACGCTATGAATTTAATGGCCAATCAGTTCCTAGACGAAGTTTTTCTTACTGAACAATTAAGCATCTCAGTGGTGAACATCGTCGATCAGGAATAATTTATCTGTCGAAAGAAAAAACCATGTTGTTATGGGATCCTGACTTTTCAATGCCTCTCAACGATTTATTTGAATTCCAGGAACCGCTTGCTGAGGTTTTGGTTGTGCAAACGTGGAGTAAGGGTCAACCGGTCTCAAATGATCTCATCACTATCCAATTTTCGAGAGGAAAACAAACAGTCGATCACTCGAAAGAACCTTTTGTCTCCCAAAGAAATCCTATAAACATACACACACGGGAGTAACCCAAGATAGACTACAACATAGTAGAAGACTTAAAGAAGTTGAAGGCTAATATGTCAGTCATGGACATGTGCAAGATTTTCCAACAAAAGGATTTTTTTTATAGGCCTTAAAGTCAATAGAAGCCCCTATAACAAGCACTGACCTAGGTGAGGTCCCATTTCCCACAGATTTGAAGAACAAACCAAATCTGAATGCTTTCTCTTTATACAAAAGAGGAAATCATTTTGTCCCACCTTTCCTTTTAACGTTTAAAGTCTTCGACAGAAACCTGCATAATTGCTCAGTCAATTTAGGGGCATCCTCCAATGACATGCCATTTTCAATTTAGTCCCCTTTAGAAGACTATGAAGCCTCCAGGTTCACTATGGAACTACTCTACAAACCATCAGTACCCAACAATATTTCTAATTGGAAGGTTTTTGAAGGAGATGAATAGATTGTATATTTTCTAACTAATCAAGAGAATTTTAAATATTTGTCTATTGATGATGAGGTATTCCAAGAGTAACTGGAAGAAATTGATTTCCACGAACAGAAGGATAGAACAAATCACTCTAATAATAAACCAAGGTTTCATATGATACCGAGAGGGGTAGCCAATTATGAGAACCTTTTTGACCCAAGGGAAATATTTAAAGGGTCAAAGAATACAAAGACAGGGATTTCATGTCCCATATACAAGACTATAAACCTAGGAACCCCGAAAAACCCTAAGAATGTAAATATAGGTTAAAGAGTGTCTAAAGAAAACATGAAATCTTATCTCAAACGTTTTAGATAATATCAAGATGTCTTTGCATGGTCCTATGGAGAATTGAAACATTATGACACTCGCATTATCCAACACACAATCTCGTTAAAATTCAGAGAAAACCCCTTCCAACAAAATCTCAGGAAGTACCATCCATCTCTGGAACCTGTTAGCGATCAAAATGAAATGGTATTTTTGAGAGAGTTCTCATCACTCTCTACTTGATTTATTGTTTTCTTAAGTCTTTTGGCCAATGTCCTTAACATAAAGCTCTCATTGATCACTTTTTCCTAGAAATCCTTTGACTTTTCCCTCTTGACCTGCAATACAAAAAATACAAATAAATTGTATTGAATCTCAAGCCATAGTTCTATGACCTTTAGATTTTCAAATATAAAAATATATTATATATATATATATATATTTTAAATCTCGTAAAAAAATACGGTGTGTTATTTAAAAGTGTCCTAACCCTAAGTCACACTACAAATTAAATCTAGTGCATATGCCAATATCTACATACTGTACATATGGAATTTAAAAAAAAAAATCCAAACCAGGCCTCTCAAGTTTATGGCCTTTAACAAAATTTTAAGGGACCCACAGGCTCAATTCTCAAGTCAAGCCACAAGTCAACACACAAAGCCAAGCGCAAGCACCAAGCCTGATTCCTTTCCACTTGTCACATCAAATATGCTATGAGAACATTTGCGTATATAAAGACAACAATCTCTAATTCCCTGAGACATATGGAGATGTTCCATGAGTCATTTTTTAAAATAAATTGCAAGCTGCCAAGTGCCAAGTGATTGTGCAGGTGTTGAAGAACTAAATGTAGCCATGATATATATGATGATGTTACCAATTTCTCGCTTGTTCCATGATTTTTAGGTATGGATGTGCACAAGGGGGTACGTTGCAAATTCCACAGTGAGCTACCAAATCTCCTAGGCGCTGTGATTTCCACAGTGCGCTACCAAATCTCCTGGGCGCTGTGGATTCCACAGTGCGCTACCAAATTTCCTGAGTAGTGTAATGACAGGAGGGCGCTACCAAAATTTTGACAGAGGTCGAATTCTGCACAGAGACTCACAGGCATGGCGCTACCCATTTCGGCATGCCTATTTTGGAGGTTGCGCTACGGAATTACAGGTAATTTTTTGGGGATGCTACAAAATCTTGCTACCGAAAGATGCTACCAACAGGTACCAGGAATCATGGAGCTCGAGTTATCATTCTTGTTAGTGTTTGATGATGTGGAGAATGGCTGAGATAATAGCTGGAAACATGATGCCAACTTACAACCTCTACAGGACACTTGGCATGCAAGATGATGTGCATCAAGGGAGGAAGCATCATTTAAGTATTGTTGGATGGGTTGCCAACATGTTTACTTTTTTATATAAGTTTGTTAATAGCTTCTAGCACATGTGTTCAATTGATAACTTTTGTTGGAGAATCCAATGTGAGGAAGGGCCAACTTGCACCTCTTGTTGTTGCCTTTCCTTTTTGTTATAAATACATGTTCCAAATGATGAAGTAGGTGGGAATGGTTGAGCTGAGGCTCCAGAATTGTAATATTTTTGACTAAGTAGATCATGCTCTAGTTATGTATTGGACCTGAGAATTTTTTGTTAATGGAAGTCAATTTATCTTCATTTTCTTATTTCTCCTTACTTTGAATGCTCATTAATGGAGGATCCTTATGAGATGTTATAGCTGCATTATAATGGATGCTTGATTATGATGCTACTGTAACTGTATTCAGGGTCTTAAAGTTTGGTTTCAAGATGATCTTGTGACTGATGTTTCTCTTCACCTAGATGTTAGAACGCCTGATGATTATAGCAGACTTGTTCACCAAGTCTTCTCTCTACTCATATTTATCCTTAAACACTAACTGAAACTAATTAAAACCTCATTTTCTTGTGCATGCTAGCCTAGATTTCTGAGTTAAAATATTATTATTCAGGGTCTTGTCCATTTGACCTTTTAAAAACTCATTTACAATTACAAATATTTTGATGTTACCAAGATCAACTAATTACAGTCTAGGGTGAATTTTGGAGTGATAATAGAACCCCTGATGTATCAAGAGTTAAATAAATTGATATATGTTAATATTATCTTTCAGGTTAGATACTCTACCTGGGTATCCAATTTAGTTCATGTCTGGGAAAAGTCTGTAGAGATCCGTTGTGTGTAGATTTCAGAAACCTTAATAGAGCATCAGAAAAAGATAACTTCCTAGTCCCACCCATGAACTAGCTCCTGCAGACCGTGTCTAGATCTGAAATCGTTTCGCTTCTAGATGGTTTCCCAGGTTATAACCAAGTCCTAGTTTCATAAGAAGACTGATTGAAAATTACCTTCCAAACCAAGTGGGGAACTTTTGCTTATAAGCGCATGCCCTTTGGGTTGATTAATGTAGGGGGAACCTTCCAAAGGGCCATGGATTTATCTTTCAGGGATTGATTAACAAATTTGTAGTAGTATATTTGGACAACGTGACTGTTTATTCAAAGAGAAGAGAAGACCACATCCAACATATAACCCAGATTTTCGAAAGGTGTAGGAAATATGGAATATCTTTAAACCCTAAAAAAATATCTTTGGTGTTGAGGAAGGGAAACTAATAGTTCATATTATATATCAAGCAGGAATTTGTATAGATCTCAAATGAATAAAAGCAATAGCTCAGCTTCCCTTGCCCCATAACAAAAAGGCTATGCAATCCTTCTTTTGGAAAATTAATTTTGTGAGGAAGTTCACGCCCGATTCGTTGAAACTATCAAACCCTTACAAAACATGATTCACAAGGATGTAGATTTTAAGTGGGATGACGAGCAAAAAAATTCCTTCAACAATATCAAGAATGCAATCTCTCAAGCTCCGGTGCTGCGAAGTCCCGACTTTAGTAAATATTTATTCCTCTATATTTTTGCCTTCGACCAATCCTTAGATACAGTATTGACCCAAAAGGATGATGACAATAATGAGGCACTAGTATCAGTTATGATCAATAATATCCAAGGAGTCGAATTTAATTACCCGGTATACAAAGCAGTAAAAATTTTCATATCTTACATCCTAAAAAATCACACCAAAGTCATTATGCCTCATCTCGCAGTCTGATCCTTATTCACTCAACTGGAGATGGGGGAGAGAAGACTAAATTGGATGGAAGTTGTCCAAGAATTTGATCTAGATATAAAACCTTCCAAATTAGTAAAGGGAAAAGGATTGTGTAAACTGGTCACAGAAGCCCAAGATCTAATAAATGAAGACCCTGAGTGGGAGAATGAATTAGAATTATGGTACAATGAAGCTTTATACATTCCCCCAGGGAAAGAATATCATTATGGAAACTTGATTTACCTTTTACATCATGGGACTTTCCCATAAAACCTAAGCCCTAAGGAAAGGAGACCTCTTAGGCTAAAATCTGTGCAATATCGCCTCGTAAATTCAGTACTTTTCTGTGTAAATTATGATGGACTACTCTTGAGATGTCTCGAGCGTGAAGATGTAGAAAAAGTTTCGAGGGAGCTCCATGATGGTCCTGCGGGTGGAAACTTTGCAGGATATACCACAACTCACAAAATATTAAGATCCTATTATTAATGGCCTACTCTATTTAGGGACACTCATACATACACTAGAAACTATAAATCTTGTCAAATGAGCATTGGTAGAGAAAAGAGGGCATTTGTCCCACTCCAACCAATGACCATATCCAAACCATTAGAGAAATGGGGGTTAGACGTCATAGGGGATATTACGCCGAATTATTCAAAAGAACATAAATAAATACTGACTTCCATACACTATTTTACAAAATGGGCAGAGGCCATCCCTTTACCTCACATGAATGAAAAGGTTGTAATCCAATTCATAGAACACAATCTGATCACAAGGTTTAGGATTCCTTCTGTTCTCATTTTTTTAAATGTTGCCTACTTTTCTTCTACTCTATTAACAAAGTTCTCTCTAGAAAAAGGAATCATAATAAGATACTCTGCAAACTACTACCCACAAGGAAATGGGGTGGTAGAATGAACTAATAAGAACCTAGTGAGGATGTTGAAGAAAAAAATCATAGACAATCAGAGGAATTGGCATATCTTTCTTCATAATTCCTTATGGTAAGATAGAGTAACACCCAAGGAAGCTATAGGAAACTCTCCATACTTTTTGTTATATGGACAAGAAGCCATCCTCCCAAATGGGTTATATCTTCCATCACTTCAGCTTGCACAGGGTTCAAGAGGACAACCCTCATCAGATATTCAACAAAGAATTGATACCCTCCTTGTGATTGAAGAGGAAATGGAGAAAGACAAATCTAATTTTGTCACTAATCAACAGATAGTTAAAAGATGGTTTGAAAATCATAAGGCCAAAGAGAAGAGTTTTGAAGTAGGAGACTTAGTCCTGAAATGGGATAGAGCAAATTAACCTAAGGGAAAACATTCAAAGTTTTAGAATCTATGGCTCGGACCTTTCCAAGTATCAGAGAAAATTGGGGCAGGCACATATCGGCTACAAAATATGAGGGGGGAACCCGACACTCTCCCAGTGAATGGCCAAGCCCTAAAAAAATATTTATGTTAAAAAAATAGTAAAATAAAAAAGTGTCTTGTTCATGTTTCTTTAGAATACATTCTGATTAGGATAAATGTGTAGGTTTAGGGTAGTCTGATTACAGATTCATTTTGTTTTTGTCTTTTCTTTTGATTAGTATTTTTCTGTAATAAAGTTGTGTTCCGTAAAGCATTGGTCGAAATTAATAAATATGGTGTAGCAAACTCTTCTCCCAACTTACGCTTACATGCAACATAAGAAACGTTGAGAAATTACAAATTTCTTCAAGGAGATTTAAATCTTGTCTTTGAAAAACAAATGAACTTGGTAAGTGATGAAGGATTCACCTGGTGGTCTGGTAAATCCCACAGGGAAATATGGAAAGTTTTAAAGGATCACATGTACCTCTAGATAGAGCTAGGAAGAATTTCACCTTAACTATTTCATCTTATAGATAACAGACGTACTCCTCTCCAACTCACTCAGGGAATTTATGTCGAAAATAAATCAATTATATTAAATGAGTGAAAATTCAAAGAGCGTATGCAGATAACTATGATGGGGCTATGGATGCTCATTGGCAATGAAGCAAGTTCTGTGACGTCGGGGTGACTCCTTCGGGGCTATGGATGCTCATTGGCAGCAAAGAAACACCATAGCGAGGGAATAATGATAACTAAAACAACCTCGAGCCAATGAATTCCTTACCCAAGTCTTGTCAAAGTGGGGTGTGGGTCACAATCAAGAGGAATGAATTTGAGATAAGGGCTGAACTCCATAGGTGGACCCGAATTCATGAACCCAGGAAATTGTACACGCATGGATAGGGGATACTCTGATAAAAGAGAATCCAGTTAGTTTCTCAACCAACTTCTGCACAAGATAAGACAAAAGGAAGGAAAAGATGTTTTTCTTTCACCCTAAGAATCACCATTTGTTGAGCACTCAACACACCCTAAAAGCTTTCATGAAAATTTTTCTCTTTTGGGTACCACTTGTTTTCCTTTTGTTCTGCTTTCTGAATTGAGTCTGTTGTGTAGAGATATCTAAGTTTTTTTCCATGTATCATCATCGATCAAGTTGGATTTATTTAGACCTTTCAAAGTGAAACCTTTGTATCTAAGAAGAACTTGGAATTTTAACTAATAATTCATAGCTAAAATTGTCACCCACGTGCTTATGTTCGGCGTCGGAAAAATACGAGCACTAAAATCACCACATAGTAACAATAATCGTCGATCACCGATGTATGATCGACATCGGTAAAACCCGAAGTATATATGCGTTGGTTGTTTGCAGATAAGATTCAGAAAATGGCTGATATACCATCGACGTCGATGAAATATGAAAGGGATAAACATCGATTTGGGTCATGACAAACCTCCGATAACCGATTACTGATGCGCTTGTTTGGGGTCAGTGAAATCTCAAAGTTTTAAATCATGGAAAATTTTCTTATTGACACTTCATCGATCACCGATCCCCGATGCATTTCGACATTGAAAAGTTTCAAGGGGGGTAATCCGGGAACACTTGTTTAAATTTATCATCGATCATCGATCCTTGATACTTTTTTAGCGTCAGCAGGGTAGGACCTTTTTGTTAAAATGCTTATCTAATTAAAATATTTGATTATGAATAACACTCTTAAAATAAGAAACCAATCTCAAATGCCACATATATTTTCCGCATAGGCATTTCGTATGGCCTAGTTTCATCCCGAGTCACCTTAGGTTCCCCCTCGTCTTAGTCACACTTTCAGGTCATCATTTCCACATCAGCATTGTACGGCAAGATGGATCAACATCGAAGTTTTTTCCAAGAGATATCAATGAACATTGTCTAAAGAAAAGCATCGACTCCCAATCCACCCATTTAAATTAGTGGAATGATGGGACGCTTTCAGCACAAAATAACATCGAATTCTACCATTTCATAGGCCAATTAATGTTTCTCTCTGCATACGTTTCTACCTTGTGCATCTTTCGAATAATGGGAATTTTAAATCGTCGATGAACCACATTATAGCCCACGCCACCAGCCTACGACTGCATTTAATCTTGAGCATAATGTGGATCTAGCAACAGATTTTGTAGAACCACACTTACACCATGAATCGAAGAACTGATGCGACAAGGTAAGTATTCTATGCGTTTAAATCACTAAGACAGCTTTGAACCTCAACATTTTGCACACAATTTTCTTATTTCCAGAGTAGTCGAAGAAGTGAAGAGAGCATCTCAAGAGTTGCCCTTGATTCCCAGAATTTCAAAACCGAGTTAAGCTAGTGTGAAGAAGGGGTAGGTGTTAATTTTATCATTTAAGCGGTCACATTTTTTATATCAATATTCTCTCTACAACACGGTGTCTAACTCTATTCCCTTTGCAGGGAAACATGCCTCCAAGGAAGCCAACAACCAGACCCTCGCCAAGGGAACCAAAATTGAAGGAAGCAGAGGTCGATGAAGAATCTTTTCCTGGCACTGCGAGACAGTTGGAATTTTCTGCTAGAGTGGAACTGTTCATCAGGAAATTAACTAAGAAGGCATTTTTCCAGCCCTCAGATTTTGGTGATACCAAAGCAAGCACTAGATCAAATATAATTCTCCCACAGTGGGTATATTTTTTCAACAAAATTAACCGGGAAGATTACCCAGAGTTTATTCCCCACAATGACCCAACTATAAGGGTGCTCGACAACCAGGTTTTTCCAGACATCCAGTGGTCATTCCTACATATGGTAGCTTGTTGAACCGTGGTCTTGACTTGTATTGATATTCTAGGTCGGATAATCGATCATACAGATGTGACGAAGTTCCTAGTCAATGATGGAAATGATGGATGTGTTAGTGTTTTTCTCCCGACATAGGTACATAAATATTACAAGATCATGGACCCGAAGGAGAGGTTAAACACATATTTCATAGTTAATTTCTATGAATTTCATGACACCAGTCGATTAATGGCCTCCAGGTGGAAGGAAGACAAGAAATTCACAAACTGGAGCAACAACTAGTACGGGACATCCAATCTAAGGGAGCCATACATCTACCTAATGGATCTAATTTTTCGATTATACGGGGAGGAAGATTGCGCTAAGTTCTTGGAGGCATGGATGCCTCTAGAATACACTATGGCCATTTCTAGAATTAGCTTTGAATGGGGAGAGATCATCTCTAAACAATTGAGCACCAACATATTGTAGGCTCAGACACCAAAGGAAGGAGAAGCACCCACTTTTCACATGGCTTCATATTTGCTAGACGTGATCTGCGCAAGGAATGTCTTCATTGGCACATCCTCGAGCTACCTTTACATGTATACTTTAGCATCCTGTGGGAAAATAGGTACAAAAATCCTTATGCTCTCATCTACAATGAATTCATAGGTCGGGTTTATTTTATCATTTTCAAGAAAGAATGCCCAAGACTGTCTGTAGAGACCAAGAAATTGATTTCAAAGGTATGCCACTAGTACCTAAATGAAAACACAAGTTATATCAAGGTGTTTGGGGCCACTGACGTACCACATTTATTCCCCACTCACGTCCAATACCAGCTCGTCATAGGAGAAATTTGTTACCAAACCATCCTACAGGGCTATAATGCCACTTTTGTTAAAGACAAGAAATGAACATTCATACCCTATGGTTTACATGTAGGGATTTTCATAGTGAAGAATACTGTACAAAAAAATAGGGTTTGAGCCAGATGGAATACATATTCCCAACATACCGATTTTTCAAACATGACCCTAAGGGCCTAGTTCTTCAGCATGCTTTGCTAGTCTCTTCCCGCTAGCCATACGCAAATGATAAGTTTGAAGATGAGAGCTTTACACAATGTGTGCAAGACTAGGAGGAGGTACTACAGAGAAAATCTAACCCAAATATGACCAGGTTCAAAGGTATCAGTATGGATGAGAAAGTTGAAACGATAGAATAGACATCTCAAGAATCCCTCAAGGTTAGAGATGAAAATAGAGCAACAAAAGCCACAGAGGCACAGAGGAGAGGGATGTTGTTATTAGAAGCCCAAAGAGTCATCCAGCAATTCAAAAATGATCCTCAACTATTAGAACCTATAAGGATCACCCTAGTCGACCCAACTGTTGGCCCTGGACCAAGTTTTGGAGATCCTTGGTTAGGTTTGACCTATTTTGGGACTTCGACAGGTTGTTGAAGATGGAGTGCAATTCGAAGAAGATATTGTGGGATCTTGGCCCCTTTTTTAGGGATTTTTTGGGTTTTGGGATTATGTAATGGGTATGGGGATGTCGGCCCATGGGTTTACTCATGTTTAGGCCCATTTTGTAATGTATAAATAGATGTCTAGGTGATGTAAGAAGAGACGCGAAGGATGACATAGACATCTGTGTGATGATGTGCTAAGTCCAAGTGATAGTTTTACATGCTTTGCGCATACTGTGTGAAGCTTGCAAGGCTAAGTGAAAGTGACTGTAAGAGATAGTGTAAAGGCTTGGTGTTGTAACCTAACTCAGGAAAGGAGGATCTGGCTGAGTGCGCGCAGATCTCCTATCCTATGCGGAGTAGGATCTTATGGATATGTGCATGTATATGGTTGACTAAAGATAATAAAGATAAGAAGAGTTGGTGGATGTAGCCCCAGGTTGGGGGTGAACCACATATATCCTGTGTTATGGTTGTTTTGTGCATTGTTATTGTTTATTGTTCATATGGTTAATTCTTAGCATAGTAATGTATGCTTACATGGACATGATATGATATCTCGGTGCTTAGTAATGTGAATGAATGTTAGATCTGATCTGTATTGATATGCTTAGTGCTTGAATATACTAGATCTGGATGAATACTACGATGCCTTGTTATTAGGGTTTATCTGCGCTCTGAACTAAGGTTAAATACTGATGAATAATAACTTCTAAGTTCTTTGTTAAGGTGTTACAGTCACAGATTTGTGTCCCAGCTAAGGTTGCAGACATATGAGTCCTGCAACCACCCCTACCTCTACCTCAGGTGAGACTTCATCTGCTTCACAGGTGTTGTCGAAAGGGCTGGTAGTTAGGGTTTTTTTGGTGCATTGTTAAAGAGTTGAACCCTGGGTATGCCCCTGTGCCAACACCAATCAAAATCAGAGAGGAGATAAATGGCTCATAATCAACTCCACTGGAGAAAACCGTCGATCCAAAAAACCCCAGATTTTCGTCACCACGGGCCAGATCGTCGGTTACTATTCCAACCCACATGAGATTCCAAGAAAACCACATGAAATGGGTGTGCCTAATACCCTTTTTTATCTAATTACTATCTATGATGATGAAGAGAGTTCGGAGGTCTCACTTATAACTATGATACCAATTACAGAGGAGAAAGAACCAGGGGAAAATCTATTCCAATGCCCTATGAATCAATTCCAAACCCTCTGCAGGGATACCATGAGGCTGAGATAACCTTGTACACTGAACTTATCAACCTATCAAGGACCCCAAAAGACATCTCCAGGGATGAGCTAGGTTCTGGTGAATAAGAAGAGGAACTGCAACAACCAGAGATCGACAACTCAACAACCAATCACCAAGTAAGTTTTGAGCCTCTAACTGTCTCTCCAATTAAATTTGATACCTCACCAGCCAATGAACACCAAATGGAGCTCGAGCCATTGAAATATACAGAAGCTTCCCCTGTCAAAGAAGTAAAAGACTCGGTCCTAGAGAAAATATACATGGCAGGTAGCTTGGGAAACACTATGACCTGGAGACACCAAAAATCCATGAGCCCATTGAAGAGGTCACTGATATACAGGAAATTGCTTATGACTGGAAGAGGAAATCCATCATGAGGAGAAAAACCAAGAAAAGGAGGTTCACACTGGACATCGCGATTCTCTTCACCACAAAAGAGAAGTTGCTCAACACAGAAAACATGAATACATATCAGCTAATCGACACAGGGATGGATATCATTGATGCCATGCTGGATCGAGCAAACCGAGATGAAAGGGAACTGGCTACTGCAAAAAAGGATCTAGACCATCTGTGCCATTTGGCGAAATATTACCAAGACTCAACTCAAGCCACAGTTTTTCTAAAGAGTGAATTCTGAGATGCATATGCAAAATTCTCGAGGGAAAGACATCTCTTCGCTCCATGTGTAGCCAATTTTTAAAAAGATACTCTCATGGAACTGGAAGCCTGTAAATATGTGAAGAGATGGAATGAAAAGGCATACCAGGCTATATAAAAAATTGATTATATTAGCATAGTACAAAAGGGTCGAGAATCAGAGGAGCATGGCATCCGAGTTTTGATGGATAGCAACATCTCCCAGATCAGGAAGGGAGTTGAATACTAGGTAAGTATGGCACGGGAACCTCAATGAGAGATACAAAAGAAGTGGGTCAAGTGCAAAATAACCTAGGAAAATATCAATCGGGAGATGAAAGACATTGGCCTTCCAGAGTTCAACTCACCCAAAGACTTTGTCGATTTGCATGACATAGTCAAAAGAAATGAAAAACATGACTCGGCATGGGAAGTAGAGATCATGCAGGTGGCGAGCATGACACCAGGTCAAGTATGAAAGTTTACTGAACATCTGATCAAGCCTCATGCAGTTCTGAATCATTTAAGTGACAAGGTGATCAAATATAGATAATGGGAAATAGAGATTAAGGAAACCCTTTCAGCCCCGATGGACCAACATAGATTCCCATATGCTAACACATGCAAGGATTTCTTCGTCAAGTGTTCAAAATACGAGAAGAGTCATCCACTCTAGTAGAACCACTAGGTGATCTCAAGGGAACAAAGAGTCAAGCACCACATGTCACAATTTTGTTTACTTAACACAAAATTTGAGTAGCTATTTTAAGTTAGTGATTCTTTATAAATAGGAGGACCGACCTTTTTGGAATGGTCGATGGTTTTAGGGAAAGACCCTCTTTTTTTAGAATTGTAAAGAATTATTTATGAGAACTTTAACTAAGAAGTTTTGTTTAGAACCAATGACAAATTTTATTTTTATCAAAGATGTTATGTGATTGGATTGAGGAGGAACTACTTCCATATTTTAATTCAGTAGTTGATGTTGTAATGAGTAAGAGTTTTTGAATCTATTGATAAGATATATTTTTCAATAATTTAACAGTTCTTTTGTTCGAAATGATGAAAAGTGAATCATTGTGTTAATATGTGATTGATGGTAGAGCTAAGGAAACTATTTTTATTGCACTCATCTTATTGCATGCGTATTTTATTTCAATAATTGTATCTCATTTAGTGTGAAGTACCAACAAGTTAATGTATTATTACTAGACTTGTAATAGGTGTGAATATCATTGTCTACACGCTAGAGCACGAGGGTTATCCCAGGCTCAACCTTCTTCAGTAATTAAGAATATCCTCTATCAGTGGGTTTATTCCATCACACATTACTTTAACAGTTCCATGTAATAAAATAAAAGACAAAAAATAGAAACATTTAACCTGAAGGAGGAACTTTCGCAGAAATATATCCTATCAATCGCTAACTAAATCCCATCGACAAATTGGTTAGATCGAAAGATCTGGAGAACCATTCCACCCATCAAACGCTGTAGAGTCTAATTGGGCCTCTAAGGAGGGTTTGGTTCCTACTGTTGTGTTAAAGGGGTCTCAGACCCCTCAACACAACAATTGCCTTTATGGCCTTACAACATGCCTCTTTATAGGCTTTACAACAAGAAAAACACTAAAAATTGGCGCCCAAAAAATGGTTACAGATCCATGCATATCATTGGCTACAAATCCCGCAAATCTCAATATTCTATTACAGTCAACTCCAAGTTGGGTTTACCAGTTGACCTTCATTTTTTCTCTAGAAAATCATCTCATGCCCGCACTTCAACCTATTTTTGATTGACTTGTCATTGATATCTTTGACTTCAACTTTACCTAGTCGACTCCCTCGACCTTCAAATTTTTGTCAATCTACCTTGACTTTGACCTGTTGGTGAACCACCTTGAATTCGACTTGTTTTCGATGTTTTCAATCTACCTCGACTTCATCCATCAGTCGATTCACCTCGACTAGACTTTCACTGCAAAGAATATAACAACCCAACACTATCCCACTTGTTGTCTTCTTTGTTGAAACAAGAGATTCATGAAATTTCATTCACATACCTAGGGCAGCAATTCCCATTTCCTCTCTTCACCAAGAGAACTTCACAGCACTCACAGACTTGGTCAACGATTCTTCTATGTTTTCCAATGTGTCTACTTTCTCTAGTAGTACCCTGTTACTTTCCACCATATCTCTTACTAAATGGTAGTGTACATCAATGTGTTTAGTCTTTGAATGTTGAACATGTTTCTTTGCCAGAAATATTGCGCTTTGACTATCACAAATTACCTTCATATCTCTCTGCTCAAAAATGATTCTTGAATACAACCTTTGGAGCCATACTGCTTCTTTTCTTCCATGAGTATCTGCCATATATTCAAAGTTTGTTGTTGACAAGGCTATGACTACATATCGCTTACTCATCTAGATTATTTCTCCACCGAACATCTTGAAGACATATCCATTGGTTGACCTCCATAGATCCAGATATCTATCCTATTTAGTGTCAAAAAATCCATGTACATATAATTTACCACTGTCACCTCCAAGTTTTCCTTGGTAGCATATAGCATAGTCCTTCGTGCCACAAAAATACGTCAATACTCTCTCGACAACTGTCTAGTGCTCCTTTCCATGTGTCGACATGTACCTTCTTAACACTCCCACTGCATGGGAAATTTCTAGTTGAGTGTATACCATCACATACATTAGACTACCAACCGCACTTGCATAGGAAACATGTGCCATGTCCTCTATTTATTCCTATGTCTTTAGACACTATTCAAAAATAATCCTTGCTCCCACGGGAATTGGCACCTTCACTAGTTTGCAATCCTGCATGTTGAATCATTTCATAACTATTTCAATATACTTCATCTAATTCAACCAGAGATTTCTAGAAGCTCGATCTCTTTAATCTTCATTCCCAAAATAAACTTAGTTGCACCGAGATCCTTCATGTCAAACTTGGAGTATAGCTACTTCTTCACCTCTTTTATTGCTTCCATGGTGTTTCCAATCAGAAACATGTCATCGACATACAAAGCTATGTATATGAAACTCCCACCTTCTTCCTTGGAATATATGCAGTGATCAACTTTTCTTCTCACAAATCCCAAACTAAGGATGTATGTGTCAAACCTATGGTACCACATCCTTGGTGATTTCTTTAGACCATAAAGGGATCTTTTGAGTTTGCACACCAACTCTTGCTTTCCCTTTACTACAAATCCTTCAGGTTGTTTCAAGTAGATTTATTCTTCTAGGTCCCCATGTAGGAATGTTTTCTTCACATCTATCTATTCTATCTCCAGATCGAATGATGTAGCCAGAGACATTAGTACTCTAATGGAAATTAGTTTTTCAACAGGGAAAAAATCTCACCAAATTCGACTCCCTCGATTAGGGAATATCCTTTCTCTATGAATCAAGATTTGAACTTCTCGACTTGTCCTATGACATTGATCTTATTATTGAACACCCACTTTCTACCGACAAGCTTTCTTCCACTAGGTAACTTGAATAAATCCAATGTCTCATTATTGTACAAGGATTCCATCTCTTCGACCATGGTGTCCTTCCATAGTTTACCCTCTGTTAAGTTGACTATCGCACCGATCGACATGGGCTCATCATCAATGGAAGTTAACATGAATGAGGAAAGGAATTTGGGAAGACTATACCTTTCAACTAGCTTTCTTTCTCTTTCTAACCTCCTTATCACTGGATTCAATTTTTCCACCTCTTCCTCAAATTGAGTCGACTCATATGAATCATCTTCTTCGTTCCTCAGTTCAAATCGCACCATAACAGGATTATTCTCAGTATGAACAACTTCCTCAAGATCAGACTTACCTCCAACCTCTCTTAAGACCACATCTGGATTGTACATTGTTCTCCTTGATTCAATATCCCAGAGCTTATATCCTTTCATCCCTTGTTTGTATCCGATGAAAATGCATTTGAATTCCTTCTTGCAGTCCAACTTGCTCCTCTTTTCCTTGGGAACATGCAAAAATGCATCACAAATAGATACTTTGATATGTGCCACCGAGGGATTCTTACCCAACCATACCTCATTTTGATTCATGTCAACTATCCACACTGCTTACATAACTGATCAAATTCGTTTCCAAGGAATTCATGACCATTGTCAATTCTCAGCACTTTAATCCTCTTCTTTGTCTAGTTTTCCACAAGAGGTTTAAACTCTTTAAATCTCTCAAAAACCTATGATTTTTTCCTCAGGAAATATATCCATGTCTTCCTGGAAAAATCATCCATGAAGGAGACATAATACAGGGATCCACCAAGTGAAGGCACTGTAACCGGACCAAATACATCACTATGCACTAGTTCTAAAATCTCATTTTCCCTTGTCACTCTAGATGGGAACCTCACCCGACTTTGTTTCCCATATATACATTTTTCACAAAAGTTGACTTCTAAACCACATTCATGAAATCCTTTAACCATACCTTTTATTTTCATAGCTCAAAGTCATTTTCTCCAATGTGTCCCGTCCTCTCGTTCCATAGCCTGGTTGGGAAATCTCATCATGTCTTTTCGAGTTAGTTTGAACTGAATTATCTCAAGTTGAGTTGAGTTGTGTCGACGTCGAGTCGATTTTTGGAGCAATGATTTTGTTGCATCTAGTCAGATCGACGTTCTCTAACAGTTTGTACAGGGTACCAATCTGAACTCCTCTCATTAAGATAATCGCACCTCTGACCATATTGCATGAATACTTTTGAAATAGAGTATGCACACCTGCATCACTCATCTTACTGTATGATATCAAGTTTATTTCCAAACTTGGAATGTGTAGCACACCTGGAGGGGTCCTTTTCCTCCTATCCTACAGTTTTAGTCAAACTCTTCCCCGTCCGACGAATCGACAACCAGAATTGTCCTTTATCTCTATCTATCGGTCGACCCCTCACTACCAGAGCATCTTTGGTCGATCCTTCCATGTTATTTCTTATCATTTTGTCTGACATAAAATAAGAAACCACGTCCTCTAGTGCTAGTGTGGTTTTATTACTCCTAATAGCCACGACTAAGTTATCCCAAGAGTCTAGAAAAGAAAATAATAGGCTGATACACTTCTCCTCATCGGTGATCTTAACATCCACAGAATATAACTAGATTAACATGGTATTAAAAACATTTAAATGCTCAGTCACCGAACTACCATCACTCATCCTTAGAAGATATAGTTTCATTCTGAGAAACAACTTATTTACTAGAGATTTTGACTGGTATAAACTTCCCATCTTGTCCCACAATTTCTTGGTTGAGTCTTCACCCAAGATATTCATCAACACCGAATATGTAAGACAAATCCAAATCATACTTCTTGTTCTTATTTCATTTTTCTCCCATTCTTTCATCGACATTCTTGTCGGCTAGGTACCTGGATAGACCGTTGTCCATTTTTCTTGATATATAAGACGATATTGCATTTTAATCTTCCAAAGCTCAAAATTATATCCATTGAATCTTTCTATCGATATTCTGGAACTACTCACCATTCTTTACCACGATCTTTAAAATAATTTATGACTTACGACTCTTACTATACCTAGGGTTTAGTTCTCATATTCAAGATTTGCAAATCAATATTTGATGTACTTTCCAAGGCATTACACCACTCTGATAACTCACTTCAAGGAAAAACTAAGCTTTGATACCACATGTCAGGAAATGCAGGGAACTTCCACACTAATCCTAGTAGAAGAGAAGAAGAATTTAATCAAGAAAGAAAATGTCACAAGAAATCACATAGTACACCGAGAATTTACCCTGGAAAACCTTAACTAGGAAAACCAACATTCCTTTGAGAATTTTTCTCTCTTGTTGTCTTATTCATTTAGAATAAAATGTTACATGTCTAACCTTGGTCCACACCTAAGAAAAAATCAACATCATACCCTCTTGCACATGAAAGAACAACCCTGTAGCCAATTCAGCTTACATATGCATGAGCAACAACCTACACTTACACTTGCATTAACCTGCAAAAGTGAATTCTAATATTAGCTAACAACAACATCCTTTACGGCCTTACATCACGCCTCTTTATAGGATTTATAACAGGAAAAACCCTAAATATTGGTGCCCAAAAAATGGTTACATATACATGCATATCATTAGCTACAAATCTTGCAAATCACGGGATTCTATTATAATCAATTCCAAGTCAGGTTTACCAGTCGACTACCATTCGACCTTCATTCAGTCTCTAGTCGGTCATCTCACACCCACACTTAGACCTCTTGTTGGTTGACTTGTCGTTGATATATTCGACTTTGAATTTACACGGTCGACTCCCTCGACCTTCGACTTGTTATCGATCTACCTCAACTTCGACCTGTTGTCAATCCACCTCGACTTTGAGTTGTTGTCGATGTTTTCAATCTACCTCGACTTTGACCATCAGTCGATTCACATTGACTAGAATTTCACTGCAAAGAATATAACAACCCAATGACTCTTTTGTAATCTTCTTCTTGAGTTCTTTCCATAGTTGGTTTTTTATTCCAAAATCTAGATCTTCTAAGTGGTGTTGTTATTCTATAATATTTTTCTTGATTTCTCTTACATTATTCCTTCTTAATGGGACTTCTGATGACATTTGCATAACTTCTTTGTTCTTCTTCCATTTTGTTTTCATGGAGCTCGAACCCTTCTGCATATGAATTTTTTTGTATCCCAGTCCGAACTTGTCGTAGTATGGCCTTTGACTGATGATGATTTCATACAATATTTTGGTACTTTTCTATTGCATGTCCTTATTCTAAAGTTCCTTCCTTAGTGAGACTATTTATGCTTCCAAGTTCTCATTCTCTTTCTCTTTTTCTTCCAGTTGGATTTTGAGTATTTCTTCAATCCTTTTGGCTTCTTCCATTTGGACTTTTAGGTTCATAATCATCTGTTGATATTCTGGGGAGTTAGGATTTTGAGAATCCTCTTTTAACTTGAGTAATTCTCCCTTGAGTGATTGATTTTTATTCCTTTCTCTTTTTATCTCATCTAAGGCACTGATTAGTTATGCTCTGAGATCCACTTCACCTTATTCTTCATAATCTTCTTCATGATTTTCTAATGCCGTGAAGACTACTCTTTCTGAGTCATTGTTGTCATCATCATCCTCATCTAATGAGGAGCTATCCTCTTTTGAGTAGAGACTTTTCTTGAACAATTTATTTTTGTTTATTTTCTTGTCTCATTTTTTATATTATTTTTCTTTCTTGGGAACTTCTTCTTCATCATTCTCTTTATTCTTAGAATATGGACATTTATTAGCAAAATGACCAATTTTCCACAATTAAAACATTTAAAAGGAATCTTACATTTGTAATTTCCAGTTCCTTTCTTTAACTTACTTACGAAGTTGGCCATTTCTTCATCTTCATATGAATCATCGTTGCAACTACTGTTTGAATTTGGATTTTTCTTATTCTTCTTCGTCTTCTTGAATTCTTTGAACATTGTTTCCTTCCTAGATGGATTGTCCTGCTTTGTTCTCATTTCATAAGCTATAAGAATTCCATGTAACTCATCCATGCTCAGCGTGGAAAGATCTTCTCTTTCTTCTAGGGATGAAATTTTTGGATCAATCTCATTGGAAGAGACCTTAGTATATTTTGAACCACTAGTGGACCTTTAATTTCTTCTCCCAATCCTTTGATAGAATTCACAATTTCATCAAATCGCAAAAAGTAAGATCTACTGTCTTCATCTTCCATCATCTTATGTTGTTCAAATTTAGTTCTATAGGTTTGAAGCTTGACCCCTTTTACTTTGGCATCTCCTTCGTAAACAATTTGAAGTTTTTCTCAAAGATCCTTTGCAGTATCACAATGCATAACTCTAACCAATAATGAATCATCTAGACCCAAAATAATACTTTTAGCCTTCAAATTGTTTTCACTAAGTTTCCTTCTATATTTGTCTGCTGGAGGAGTGGAAGGTTTTTTATATACATCTACTACTTCTTTCCAGACATCAAATCCTTGTTCCTATAAAAACAAATTCAGCCTTTTATTCCAGAAGGAATAATCCTAACCATCAAATACTAGTGCTCCATTCTTAGTGCAATCTATGATCTACCTTCTAGTGGTTAGACCGATTCTGAAGGAACCTACTCTGATTCCAATTGTTGGAATACTGAGAGGGGCATCAATCAATATTATTCAATTTTCACTACTTTTAACCATAATATGTAAGCATCAATCCGTCAATATGTTATCACTTGTGATTTCATTCAATATATTATGGGCAATGTCATTCAAAAACACATAACCATAGATGCACAATACACAGTAATTTTACGTGGAAACCCAAATGGGAGAAAACCACATAATTTTTTCTTATATATATCAAATATTAAATTTATAGGAAGCACCAACTTCCAAATTCTTCATCCCCAACTGGAAGGAGGCTCCAATACCATGTTTACAAGATCTAACCTGAAGGAAGCTACAACTCCAAAAATTCTCCAGCCCCAACTGGAAGGAGGCTCCAACCCCATGATTTACAAGCTTCAAACTAAGGGAATCTCCAACTAATTGTGTTCTATGGCTCCAACCGGAAAGAGGCTACAACCCCCTTTCCTTTCCCCTTATTTCCTCCCTGAAATATAACTATAGAATCAACATGTCACTGATAATCAACCTGTCATTGTCTTTGTCACTGTCATTGTCATTGTCTCTTTCACTATCATTATATTTTTCATTGATAATGATATCTCATCATCAACATCATCATCAACAAGCCATATCTACTCAATAATATGTCAATATCACTAAGATCGTCTTTCATACATATGCCTCAAACCATGTTCCAAACCATCCAAGATATGTCTTAAGTATATACCATAACTATCAAAATAGAACACATAGAAAGCATACCTTTAGTCATGTAGAAACCTGGTATATGTGAACAACATAGATGATTTTAGGGTCTAAATTTCGCTTATGGGCTAATTTTCCATGGTTTTCCCAAAAACAAATTCACCAATTTCCATTTTTTATAAAACAAATTCTCCCAAAATCCATAGAATAAAACTATTTTACCTTAAAAATTGCCAACATGTTATAGAAACTATATTAAATCCTTAGAAATTTGAATATTTTTACAAAATTATCGCCAAACATTTTACATTTTTCATATTAAGGACTAGTAAGATTAGCCCATGTTTCTACATTTTAATATAATTTTTCATCCTTAAAATTATCCTTGGACTGATCAAAGACCTGCAGACCTTCCTCAACTTCTTCAACAAAAGGATAGCATCTTCATTTGACTTTACTTCAGTCTTGCGGGACTAGTTTTTGGAATAGTCACAAACCATAACTTTCAAAAAGCATAACTCCATACATGTAATGAATAAAGATCTAAAACTTATATACAATATTAGTCAATATCTTCTCTGAAATTTCTCCAAGTTTCACTCCTTGAATCATCACTAAAAAGGAGTTATAGTGAAAATGGAAAACCTTTCTAAATTCTGGACTATTCTGGAGAGAAAGCTTGTAGAGAATGTAACGCAATGAATTTTTGATATATGGTTATAACACTCACACACAACATACTATGGACTGTAATATTTCCAATGCAATTGGTCTCATATCATTTGGATTCTCTATGAATAAGTTGTGATTGTTTTTCTCATAACACCTGTTTGAGACGAGTTTTAGGACTAGTCAAAAACCCTATCTTCCACAGAGTGTATCACCAAAAATAAAATGACCTTGAAGCTTAAATGTTTACCAAAGGTACCTGGATATTTCTTCTCAACATCCTCCATGTTTTTATATCTAAATCATTCTAAAAACAAAGTTATAGTGAAAATGGTAAGATGACCTTTAAATAACATACCTTAGAACACATCATCACAAAACTTCATCCTCCCTTGGAATTTCTCCCTTATTCACTTCATATTCCCTCTAAAATTCGCCTAAGATCTCCTTGGTTACCTTAGATAAAAATCACTTGAGTTGATGTAACAAATGAACTCCTAGGTGCCTTATTTATACTAGATTTGGCACCCTCCTTTTAGGGTCGACTTGACCCAAATAAAATTCAAAATAATTTTAATGATTATTCCATTAGGGACAACTTTACCAACAATATCCTTAATATTTATTTTAATATTCATTGCAATGGGGCCGAATTGTAACTTCTTGTTTGCAACAACTTTTCTTATTTTAATTAATTTGGGGCTGACTTGTCACTTCTTGTTACGATTATTTAGGGCTTCTTAACCATACTTCTGGGCTTCCATCTTCAAGAGGGAATATCTACTCAGCTGTGAGGAACCACATGGCATACCACCTACCATTGGAAATGGAATGATGAGGACTATCTATCTACGAGAGATTTAAATGCATTAGTAGATTCCATCATCCTCTTTTTCCTCAAACAACTTCAGGCTTCATGACCACATCTCTGGATTTTTTCAAAGCATCTTCCCATGAGGGCCATGATTAAAGCTACACCATAAGGGGACCACTTTGGAGACTTCTTCAATTATACCCATTACTTCTAGAGGCTTCTAGAATTCTTCTAAAGTTGAAATCAATGACAACCAATTTTCCTACAATCCTCACCAACGTTTTATACTTTTCTTTATTATGTAGGCCTTCAATAACATATAATCATGACATTTCAATGCATATGATTAGTTACTAATATTTTTGTTCAAATTGCATAAAATTAAGAGCCAATTTCACTCCTATGCCATCATAAAATCATCATTTATTATTAGTCAAGAGCAACATAAAAAATATTGGATATGCTAACATAATTATTAAATATTTAAAAGCCCCTAATGTCGAATGAGAATCTTGTCTGATGTTGATCCATCTGATTTCCTATAATTAATATCATTGTACTCTTGTCGTTTATGATGGTATGGTTCCATTTGATTACATGCAACCCCAATTTCTCTATCTCCTCCCAAATTTGAACAACTTTTTTTTTTCTCAAAACTTCTAGTTGGATGAACCTTTTCATCATCTTTTGAAATTCTATGAATTTCACAAAATATCTTCAAAACAGTTCTAATTCTAGCATGATACGCACATAATACAATATTGGACACTAATGCAAGAGTTAGTTATAATTGGTAGAACATGGTTCACTAGGAATGAGTTAGTTAAATACTAATAATATTAATTTATAATTAAGAATTAATTATGAAAGTGTGTACCTTTGCACCATTTTTTCTATTTATGGGATAGTTCTTCGTAACATACAATTTTGTACCAAATAAGGTTGGTTGAATGTCTATAATACGCTCATTCAACTTTTCTTCCCATTCTTTGGCTGGTTCCAAAGAAGGGTTCAATTCCCAATGTTTTAAAACAAAGTAATATTAAGAAAGTAATGGAAAGATATAAAAATAAATGTAAACTTCTAATAAATCCATATAGCTTACTAGGAGCAAGTTTGGTGACACTGCATATAATGTAGAAACACTACGGATGGTATCCACTTCTTGAATTTTGATTTCATTTGTGACCATGTGTATAGTTTTTTTATGGTAGGTGCACCAAGCACAAAAAAATTCCCATTGGAGAAACATATTATTTCATACTAAACTGCATATGGATGTTGGTCACTATAATTGCTTAATTAATTTTAAACAACTAAGTGAAACATAAATTATCAACCCAGGGAAGTCTTTTGTTTCAAAGATANCTGCGCACTATATATGCTCAATTCCAAAAGCAGCTTAGTGTTGTAGTAAAGAAACTTATACTAATCTTACTTGCTCAAATAAACTGAAGTTCTGTATTAAATTACAGGAAAGTAACTTCCCTATTGCAAACCTTTAAAGATCAATTTAAGAATCGTGGATTACATTTAAAACAATACTTGCAATGGGAAAGAAAAACTATTCTGCAATCAGAGAACA